>JAJOOO010000979.1:0-111541 GCA_029582685.1 Solanum piurae
ATATATATAGATTATTATTATTATCATTATTATTATTATTGTTATTCTTATTATTATTATTATTATTATTATTATTATTATTATTATTATTATTATTATTATTATCTACTTTTGTTTTTCTTTAAATGAGGAGGTTGTGGAAAGATGGTTAAAATTTAAAAATACATTTCCACAAAAAAAAGGATCACATATGTTACTTTATAGAATGTTTTTAAAAAAATAATAATAAATACCCATTTACAGTTTATTCCCTATTTTCTAGAACTTATTTAAACTCATTTTTTAAATTAAAAATAAAATAAAATTGTGGTGCTGACACGTAAGCACTATCACCTCTCTCATTATATATATATATATATATATATAGAGAGAGAGAGAGATTCTTTCAGAAAAGAATATGTGTCCTTTTAGGATTTTATTGGTCTTGTTTATTCGTTTAATCTTTATGTTCCTTAGGAAGTTGCTTGGCTTTTACGAGAAATTTGTGACATATATTGTCGCATTAAATGTATTAACCATATTTCCATTTTGTTCTCATTTCAGATATGGCTGAACGGAAACATGCTCAAATTATTCCAAGTGGGAGTTCTCAAAGTCGAGCAAAAATACAAGGTAGAAGAGCAAGTCGCCGTAAGACATTTTCCGAGGGCATGAAATCATACGGATTGGTGTCCCAAAGGTGACACAGATTCTGTAAAGGAATCAAAGGGCCACTCGAAGAAAAAACGAAAAAGATCTAAAAGAGTTTATGTCTTTGAAGATGGATCCTCTTGACTCTTTATTGGACTTCCTCACATCTTTTGTCATGAAATTTGAAGAGGTTAATGAAAGTGTCATTCAAGTTACAGAGAGGGAAGCATACAATGTTTTGTATCATTCCTACAAGAATATTGGAAGAATGAACTGAATGAAACTTGTGTTGAAATTGGGGATAATGAATCATTATGGGTGTATACGGTAAAAATAGGAGTTCAGTGGGTAAAACTTCACAACATAATCATATTTTAGTATTAAATTTTGTTGATTATTCATTACAAACTATGTGATGAATATCCTTGATTATGCTTTAATATGAATTTTTGAGTTTTATTTGGATAAGTGGATTATTATTCTATTTCACATTGTCATATGGTGTTTGATTATTAGACAAGCAAATCTGTGTGATTATAGTCTAAAATATATTAGTGTACACATTAAGAAATTAGTTTCAAATTTTGGTTAAATATTTAATTCATTGATGATGATTGGATGCTTACGTGTCTTTTCAATTTTACATTTAAATATGAAACCTTTTTTAGAATTGATTTCCTTGAATGTGTATTTCGCATGCATAAATGATTAAAAATTCTTGCCTGATTATATCTAAAAACAGACATGGCATCAAAAAGTATTATTACTGACTTAAACAAAGGTGAAGAACTTAATGGTGACAATTACGACATCTGGAGTCATAAAATATGGTATGTACTGGAAGAGAAAAATGCTTTGGAAGGTATAAACCTTGTTTTGAATCAATCAGAAGAGAGTAATTCTGCACAACACAGAAGGGGACTAGAAGCTTACAAAGCTTGGAAAAAAGCTAATTCCACTGCACGTGGAATAATAGTTAGTTCTGTTGTTGATGACCTCATACATGAATATGAAGAATTTCCAACTGCTCATGCTATGTGGGCACATCTGCGAGGAACATATGGGGGTACGTCTGTAACCCGCCTCCGACAATTGACTATCAAATTTTACACTTACAAAAAGAGTCATGATCAGAATATCAAACAACACCGTAGGGTGATGTCAAACGTGATAGCTCAACTTAAGAGTGTTGGCAATGTTTTTTCAGATGAGCAACAAGTTCAGGTAGAGATACGGTCTCTTCCCAATAATTGGGAACATTTAAAGGTTAACTTGACCCATAATAACAACATCATAACTTTTTCTGATGTTGCACGCCATGTTGAACTTGAAGGTGAGTGCCTTGGTGTTGCTAAGGCTACTTCTAATTCCTTTGTGGCAAAGTCAAGTGGTACAAAATCTTCAGGCTTCATGCACAAGAAAAATTGGAAAATAAATGGGAAAGACAAAGAGATTGGAGAAGGACCCTCTAAGAAAAAGAAGAAGTCAAATTCCAAGAAAGGAAAATGGGTTTTCAAGGAGAGACAAGAGCAAATGAACTAATGAAGTGCTACAATTGCTAAATGTTGGGGAATTTTGCTCGTGAATGTACTGAGCCGAAAAAGGTATCATTTTTAAACGCATATCTAAGTGCAACATATGTTGCTAGCACCTCTTTACTAACTGAATCTTATTCTATTTGGTTGTAAACTCAAGATCCACCAACCACGTGAGTCGAGATCGAGAAGCTTTTGTGGAGTTTCGTCGAGTTTCATCTAAATCAAGGTGGATCTACGTAGGAAATAATGAGAAACTGGGAGTCAAAGGGATATGCACTTGAAAAATAGACTTGTGTGGTGGCCGTTCTTTGATGTTGCATGACGTCTTATATACAACAGAGATTTGACGAAACTTAGTATTTGTGTCTCTTCTTTTAGACGTTGGTTTTGATTTGATTTTTAGTCGTAATGATGTTAGAATAACTCTAGACCATGTTTTATATGGTTTTGGACTATGTTATGATCGTTTTATCGTTTTAGATTGTAATCCTTCAACTTATGACTATTATGTTGACCGTTGTGTAATGACATGTTATTCAAGTAACAATGATATTGATGTTATTACATAGCATGCAAGATTAGGTCACACAGGGCAAGATCGAATGAATAGGTTGGCAAAAGAAGGACATTTAGGTTCTTTCACCAAAATTGATATGCCAACTTGTTAAAATTGTCTTGTTGGAAAAATTACATGTAAACCATTTAGGAAGGCTAAAAGAGCTGAGTTCTCGCTTCAATTAATTCATTCTGATATTTGTGGTCCAATGAATGTGAGGCAAGGTCTGGTGCTACATACTTCATTACATTTATTGATGATTTCACGCGCTTTGGTTATATCTATTTGATTTCTCATAAATCTGAAGCACTTGAGTGCTTTAAAAGATATATGAATGAAGTTGAAAATCAATTAGATAAAAGCATAAAGGCTTTAAGAACTGACCGAGGACGTTAATATTTGTCAAAACAATTTGAAGATTTATGTGCTGAAAGGGGTATTATCAAACAGTTAACTACTCCTTATACACCTTAACAAAATGGTGTAGCTGAAAGAAGGAATAGAACTTTATTGGACATGACAAGATCAATGATGGCACGAGAAAATTTGTCTATCTCTTTCTGGGGAGATGCATTATTGACTGCGGCTTACATATTGAACAAAGTGCCTTCTAAATCAGTTTCTTCCACTCCTTATGAACTTTGGTCTGGTCACAAAGAATACCTAAATGATCTACGACCGTGGGGTTGTTCAACACATATTAAAGAGTACAAGAAAAGGGTTACCTACACGATCTTATGAGATTGAGGATTTTGTTTTTTTGGTATCTCCTACAAAATTGGATGAACCTAATTCTGTAACTGAGGCCTTATCGAGCCCTGAAAGGGATGAATGGTTAAAAGCGATGAAAGAAGAATTAGAGTCCATGAAAACCAAAAAAGTCTGGGATCTAGTTGACCTTCCTAAGGAATGTAAAGCTATTGGGAGGAAGTGGATTCTCAAAGTTCAACGCAAATTGGATGGGTCGATAGAAAGACACAAAGCACGATCGGTGGCGAAAGGTTTTACTCAAGAAGTTGGAATAGACTATGAGGAAACTTTTTCACCAGTTGTGAAGTTTACCTCCATACGATTACTTTTAGTTATTCTTGCACGTTTAGATCTAGAATTACACCAAATGGATGTGAAGACCGCTTTTCTCAATGGAGAATTAAACGAGGAAATCTACATGGAACAACTAGTAGGTTTCGTTGTTAAAGGTCAAGAAAATAAAGTTTGTAAATTGAAAAGATCAATTTATGGCCTAAAGCAATCTTTAAGGAAGTGGTACCTGAGATTTCATAAGGAGGTGATGTCATTTGATTTCACCATGATCGTTGAAGACCATTGCATCTATGTGAAAAGGTCCAATGGAAATTTTGTAATTCTTTTTCTTTACGTAGATGATATTTTATTAGCTGGAAATAATTTGGAGTATGTGAAAACTATCAAGTCATGGCATTCAAAATCATTTGATATGAAAGATATGGGTGAAGCAGACCATATATTGGGTGTTAAGATCCAAAGAAATTGTTCAAAGAAATTTTTGAGTTTACCTCAAGAAACTTATATAAAGAAAATATTGGAACGTTTTCGAATGAATAGTTGAAAATCCATGGATACTCCTGTAGCAAGGGGTGAAATTTTAAGCCTTGAAATGTGTCCAAACACTAAAAAAAGCAAAGGAAGATATGTCTCGAGTTCCTTATTCTAGTGTTGTCGGGAGTTTGATGTATGTTATGATATGTACTCTCCCCGACATTTGTTATGTTGTGAGTCTAGTTAGCAGGTATCAATCCAATCCTGGAAGAGATTATTGAAAAGCAGTAAAGAGAATATTCCAATACTTTAAGGAAACTGCAGATCATACACTTTGTTATAGTGGATCTGATTTGTTCATAATAGGTTATACAAATGTTGATTGGGCTGGTGATCGGAATGATAGAAAATCAACATCCGATTATGCTTTGAAATACATTCCTACACGTGAAATGATAGTTGATCCTTTTACGAAGGCCATTTCTAGAGACATGTTTGAAAAACATGTTAAGGCTCTAGGTTTGCATAGAATATGATGATATTTTAGTATTGTAAAATAACTTGATTGTTATAATATTCTCTTTTGTATAATACTATTGGATTTATATTCAAATATGATATGCAAGTGATAATTTGTAAGAAATAAAGTGTGTCGAACAAGTCGCGAGATTGGATCTCTCACACGAGCAATTGTATCTTACGTCGGGGAACGTAAAGATATGAGTTTCACCACCATATTATGACTTGATTTATCATCCAGACAAAAGTTTCTCCAAGAAAATGAGTTTGAGGATCGGTGTAGAGAGAAAGTAGGGTTAAACCTCTGGAGGTGTTTAAACCAAGGTCTGTACGATGTTGAATAATCGAAAGAATGAGACACATATTACAATATAAGTTGTAAACATCGTAGCACGTGTTTCATACCATGTGTGTCAAGCGATCAATGGGTCAATGGTTCCCTACTTCTTCATTGTGTGAGACCCTGAAAGGTTAAAATGACTTTTCAATGAAATACCCTTTGACCTTTTATTGTTTCTTGAAGTTTCGATCGGTGATGCTACTTTAGCATGTTACTAATAGCCATGAGTGATTCGGCAATGCAGGGCATGTCTAAGAAAGCAGTTGATATGGAATAGATAGATTCGAGTAGAAAGGAAAGATGATTAAAATAAACAATTCAACTTTTATACATAAGTCAGCTATTACACTCAAGTGTAATTGTGTGTATAAAGTTAAACATAAACTCGAGTTAACCTCTTTAAGAGGATGAGGGATCAAATAAGCAACTGCTGAAGTAGTGAATGAAGTTTGGGGTATTGTGAGTAATATTATCCTTAAAGTTGAAAGGAATTCTTACTACATGTGATTGGATTCATATGAAGGGCTAGTAAAACCTTAAAGGCAAGATCTTAATGTTCACAGATCACACGAATTATTTGTCGTTTGAATTTTGTGTCTAATTGATATTGTGTTGGCTTGGGTCTTTTCCACCATGTGCGAAGTGGGAGATGTAAGTTTTGGGTCGTGGATCGTCCATGTGGACCGACCCGACCCAATCTGTTTTACCCTATCTAATTTAATTAATTAATTAATTAATTGGATAATTCTTTTGAAATGATAAGGTAGAACAGTTACACTGTAACTGTTCAACCTCCCCTTAAAAGACTCCTAGTGGGAGTAAATTTTAAGAGACGTGGAGCATAAAAAAGAGAGAAGAGGAAAAACGTGAGAAACAGGAAAAACAAGCGATCATTAAAAAAATAGAGAATTAAGTTTCTTACACAAATCAATCAACACTCTAAGGAGACTCTTAGTTTGTGAACAAAAACCGATCTTTGTTTCCTTGAGATTCAAATAGTGATCTAGGGCAATTTCTTTCGACAACAAAATCAACAACAAATATTTCCGCTGCAAGTTACAAGGTACACATCTTGTTGTTGTTTTGCCTTTAAAATTCCTTCGGTCAAGAAGAACACTTTTGAGTAGTAATAGAAATTAGCTAAGAACATATCTATCTTGTAGAGGAAGAAAACTCAGATTTTACCATTCTAAGCTTGGATTTCAGATTTTGTTAATCAAATTAGCTTGAAATGAAGATTTCCTACATGAATATTTTCTTTATTTATTATATTATGAGCATCTAGATATATAGCTAGGGGTGTGTGTTCAAGGTGTGGATATAAAATCCAATGGGTCTTGATTAATTAGTTCTAAAACGATTGTAGTTCATAGATCTATTGTTGTCTTGAAGTTTTAAGATAAAAATCAGAGGTTGCAAATATTGATTTAGCTCTTTAACACTATATTTTACTTGAGAAAGTAAAATGGAGTTGGGTAAGTCTCAATAGTGAAGACTTAATGAAATTATTTTATGGATTTGAGCCAGGGATGTGATAATCTGAATAATTTCTCGTTTAATGAGATGATTTAGAGATAGTCTATCTACTTAAGCAAAGTTTGGTGTTTTATAGGTAAGCAATGTTTGGTGTTTTATAGGTAGGGGTCTTGGAGTTTGAGAGAATCCAAGGGATATACGTTTGATGGCTCGAGATAATATCGAACGTAGCCTACACCAAACACTATATATCTATGAATCAATCAATTTGGTTGTGATTAGCTTTTACTTGCTGTGTTGAAACCCCACCGTAATACACACGTCCCCTAGTCGTTTGCAATCTTGATAGAGTATATTTGTGTTGTTTCTCTGTTTTTTATACATATTATTGATAGTCGTTAGTTGTCCCTTTTTTTTATATGTGTGTGTTTAGAATTAATTCGCTAGTTTGTTTTGGGTTATCAAATCAATTTGAGAATGATCCCATCTTCCAATTCTTGTGGTTCGACCCCGGCCTTTAAAGTTGGGTATTGGTTTACATACGACCGCCTATGCCCAGAAAAATGGGACATAGTTGAGTGTTTATTATAAAAATAACGTTGTTGTGATGATTGGTTAACGATCATCTTTTATTTATTTGTGAATTCAAACTTTTATGCATTTTGTGTTCTTGTTACTTTTTTGTTTGTGTTGTTGAGTTGGAAAACAGGGCAAAATGAGCCAAGCAACGAAAATGAAAATGTGGTTGGTTCAGTTCCACACTTCATGTTTTAAAATTTCTCACAAAGGTTCTCCTATGTAGGTCTTAGAGTATGTGCCTGCACGTACAGTGGGTGGTGTCATGAAAATTTTTTCTGATGAAATTTATGTTTTAGTAAATATTTTATTTTGATTGAACTTATTTATATGTGTTTTATTCTCAGTATATTCAAATGGATTTATTTTTTTACGGACAAAGATTTCTCATCATTTTATTGAAAAGTTCACATTTTTGCATTTCATAATTATTTCTTGCTCAAATTTATTATATCTTGGTGATTCGAGCTATGTCTATATGTATCGAAGAGCTTCTACGCATCTACCTCAACGTTGAATGCATTTCTTCTAAGATAATTTTATGCATTTCATTTGCAAATTCATTATTAAAAATTCTACTCCTATTTGCCTCAGTTTCTTTAATAATGTATAATTTTGTTAGATAAGATTTGTTAAATAATATGATTAGTGATTAACACGATGTAACTTTGAAATTTTACTACTCAAATATAAGCAAAACTTAGTTTCTTAATAAGAAATGTTTATTTGCCTAGCATTTATTGTGAAAATAAAAATAAGTTCTAGAACAAAGACAGGTCGTTGATGGTTATAAATGAATTTATTTTTTACATATTTACTGTTGGTAAAAGGATAAACTTTTACGGAAAGAGGAGCAAGAAATTATGATTTTTTAATACAAATATGATTTTATGGTGTAAATATATATATATATTGTTGACACCCAATTTTGACCCTCCTTTCTTCTAATTTATTGTTTTCAAGCTTCTAATTTAATAACGTATAAAATAATCCCTTTTCACAACTATATTTACTATTTTGACTATATATCTTCTAAAATTATTAGTTTTATTATCAAAATTACTAATATTATTTTTTATACCTCTTTTCCTTAAATAATCGATTGTCGTCATTTTATTTCAAGTTTCATGTTTTATTAAATTAATTATAAGTCGATATCTTGTATCTATATTTAATATTAGCATAAAGTCGTAATATTGATTTTTTTTAATGTAAAGTATTAGTTGTCATCTTATAACATATTTTGTATTAGTTATAAAATAAGAAGCCCAAAGTAATTTAAAAGAAGAAAAGAAAAGGCTAAGAAATTCGGCCCAAAAGCCTTAAGTCAGACCAAGTGATCAGCCCATTTTTATGTCAAAACGAGCCCAAGTGAGCCAGCCCATTTACATTTCAGCCATCCCATTTCCTTCAATCCCTAGCAAACAAATTAGGTTTTAAACTTTTCTCTACTCTAAATGCGCCGCTCAGGCCTCTTTCCTTTTCAGGCGTAACTTTCAAATGTTTTTTCATTGACAGACGCTTAATGCATCATTTTCGTGCAAGTTCTGGAAAATTGAATACACGTCTCTATCTTCTTTTCCCACTTCCATGCTTCAAGGTTTTCTATATCAAAAGCAAAGGCAGAATTACTATTTCAAGGAAGGATTTGTACGAATCACGTGAAGAAAAGTCATGTTTATCAATGGTTTTTTGTCACATATTGAGATCAGCTTGAAACAGTGATTTCGAATTTCAAACGGCTTTAAATCCCGCCCAAATCTTTTCTTATTTTTGCCTATAAGTATACATTTGTATTCTCAGCTTGGAACCAAGTTTCTGGCCCCCCATAGTACTTCAAAGCACTGCGTTTTACTAAGAAAATTGCCTTTGATATTCTCTTTCGAACTCGTCGGAATTCCAATCTCATGCCTGCTCGAGTCCGTCATTGTTCGAACACAGACCTTTGATCGAGGCAACCCCGTTCACTGCCCCGCAACAGGTAATATCCGGCCCTTTTTACCTCTGTTTTGCTATTGCGATTAATGCCCTGTTTTGTTATTGTGAATAAAGTGTTATGTATACTTTGATAAAATTCATGTATCTTAGTTTTTATTGAAGGTTATATTAAATTATTTGCATCTTCTTTGAGAACTAAAGTCATTCCTTCGAACGTTTTAGCCGTCGCTTATTTAAGAAATGGTTTTACGAGCTTAGTTTCTTTCATTCCGGGTTAACCGTTCTTTTGCTGCATTTGTATTATAAAGGTTTGCAGCCCATATTTTCTTAAATAAAAGTATGTTTAAAATGGATGGTTTCTATTTTTGTATAGTTAGAATTTAAGTGAAAAACTGTAAATATATTATGATCAAAAGCATTGCTCGTAACTTCTGCTCTATATTGTTGTATATGAATCTGATCTTGAGCCTTTGACTTAAGGAATAAGTTTTGATTTAGGTTGGGATATTAACTTGAAATCAATGTTTGTTAGTTACTTGTTTCTCTGCTAAATTGTAAATATACTGGATATAGCTTCATATATATATGATATGAATCTTAAGCCTCTTTCCTGTTATTTCCTTAGCAGATATGTATGTTTAAGCTTCTTTCCTAATTGTAAGTAATGGCATGTTAAATCTCAAATATCTTTTTAGCAAGATAATTTTCTTACCATTTAAAATTTTATGGGTTTGGATATAATATAGTGCTTAAAAGAGATTATATTGGTTGTTACGAATCACTAATTATTACAAAAGTTATAATTTTTGTAGCACTTGGCGCATATTTACGTGGTCAAAATAGTTTATTTGATGTGTAATCTTACTTAGCACTACTTATTTTACTTTAATATATCATTATAAAGTTGATTATCTTGCTAATCTTTTTACCTTCCCTTTCTTTACATGCACACTCGGGAGCGCGCATGGAGTTGCAATATGACTCCATCTCTATCCAAATTAGAGAAGCGACCTATCTTGCATTTAGCTCGTGTCTAGAATGATTCACCCATTCTAAAAGAAAATCCCGCACTTCCTCCTTATCTCAAAGCTTTATATTTTTTATGCATACATATATGTTTTTATCTTTGACTAACATTTTTATACTTTCTTTTGGTATCTATATTTATGTTTTGTTTCAATTTATATTTGAACTTATGCAAACTAATTAACTAAGAACTTAAGCAAACCTAGTAGCTCACCTTCCCCTCCTCTAGATATTGGGTTTAATATATTAATTTGGCTTAGAATAATGACTTTTAAATTAAGTTCTTTTGTTGCTTAACTTGTTTGTTAGTTTGAGAAAGCTTTATTTTGCAAAAAAGTTGGACCCTTTTTTATAATAAATACGTATCAACCCTTAAACTGTACTTTTTGATAAAATAAAGTCTTAAATACAACTTTTCTAACACTTTCCACAAACCTTTGTTAAAATTAAAAACAAAAGTGTAAATATTTGGACTCTAAAGTTAGTTATTTTGAGAATTTAAAAGGGGCGATTTGTACGTCTTTGTTTATACTTTAAAAATATTAACTTTATAAAATGTTGATACGTCTAAGGCTTTCAATTGGATAAAACTTTTATTTTTTATCAAGACAAAATATATTTTCGTTATCTTTAGCTTTAAGATTTCCTTGTTAATTCAATTTCATAAAAAAAAAATCTTTCTTAAACAAAAAGCATTTGACTTGGCTAGCTATTTTGAAGATAACAAAGTATGCATATTTCATTCAAACTCCTTTTTCTCGTTAAAAAAATCAAGTTTAAACTAATTTAAAACCTCTAAAGTTAGACGGTTGTTTTATTTCATTCTTTAGATCTTTATATGTAAAGTTAGTATATTTTAAGGTTTTTATACTTTAACATTTTTAAGGTTAACTTGCCATGATACTAGTTTTTTCTTAGCTTTTATTGGTTATTTTATTTTCTCTCTAATTAACCTAAGTTTAGATGGTAATCGTATTTTTAACGAATCTTAAAGGATGCCTTATCCCTTCCCCTTAGGATAACTAGAACCCTTACCTAGAATCACATAAGGTTTAGTAGACCTTAATTGAAGTCATTTTCAGCATTACTTAGGTAAATATTTAGGTATCCTAATTCATCATAATTAATTAGGTGGCGACTTCTTAAGTTAGTTAATAATTTGGAAATCACCAATATGTTGTACACGTTTTGACCTCGAGTTAAAATCTGGTATAACATATATATATATAACCTTAAAAGCATGAACTCCTAAATTGAATGTTAAATTACTATAATATCCCTAATTTAGGTTGTGACTTTTTCGATAAGTTGCGACCTTTTTTGAAGGGTTGTGATTTTTTGATGAGTTATGACTTTTCCAAAGAGTCATGACTTTTTCAATAAGTTGTGACTTTTCCAAAGAGTTGTGCCTTCCCAAAAAGGTTATGACTATTCAGATAAGACACAAAAAATATTTGTTCATACTATCCTTTGTTGACTATAAATAGAAGGCTTCCTCTCATTTTTCAACCACAATTTTTTTAATCTTCTACTCTTCTTCTTCTTGCATTTTAATTTTTTTTTTGTGATTTATTTTTGTTGAGTGCGTTCGATGTTTAGCGAAATATGATGTACCACTATTCTGATAAAGTAAGTTGTCTATCCTAAGAGGGTATATTCCATAACCTCGAGTACTTGAGGAAAATAATTTTGATGATATAATAATATTTTTTTTTGCTTAATGTATACATTAGTATGTAATGTTCCAATAAATGAAGTTAACGTGATGTAGTCTAAATTCATTTGTTTTTGTTAACAATTTCTCTTGTGATGTATCTATATGCTTCTGAATATCTTTTCCAAAATTTAGAGAAATTTCACAATTTGTTTTTGATGCTCAAGACAAAAGAATGTCTTTATTTATCAGTGCTTCTTATGTGATTTAGACTCTCATGAAGTTTGTTTCAAAATAGTTATTACTATATAAACATTGCCCTTTTGTTTTACTTATTTACTATTTCTTAATATTTCAGTATTTTAGCGAAGAAAAGTTCATATGACTTGTAATAACGCCAGTTGAAGTTTGTATTAGTTTAATTTTTATTATTTATTTAATAGTTAATTTTATGAGATAAATATGTTCATTAATGAAAATATATATTTATACTTAGTTAGGTATTTGTATTTAAATTAAACTATTATATATGTCACAAATATTTTATCAAGTTAACAAGATCTTCTAACTTCAAAATCTATTATTTTAAAATGTTCCGAGTTTTTTTTTTTTTAAAAAAAAACTTACAACAAATGTGAAAATATGTGAATATATAAAATGTAGTTGTTTACTTCACAGGTTCATATGACATCTAAACAATTTAACGTGGAATACACATGGAAAGCACATCTGGTTAGATGATAAGAAAAATACAAAGCAAATATTGTCTATAAGGTAATATTAGTGAGATAAGACTAATTACATGATTGAACCTCATCAAATTGAAATAAATAACTACATTATTGCATTTAACTAATAAAATTTATCATTGACCATCTTCATAGGTTTGCGTGAATAAGAGATATTTATGACGATTTATGTTGAACATTCACAAAAGAATCTGCAATATTAGTTTTTGCTAAGCTTATTATTCAAATATTCGCTTAAATAAGCAATACTATTTACCATAACATATATACTATTTACTATATAATGCCTTGGAAACATGAACTCTTAACTTGAATGTTAAATTACTATAATATCCCTAACCTAGGTTGTGACTTTTTCGATGAGTTGTGACTTTTCTAAAGATTTTTTGATTTTTTCAATAAGTTGTGACTTTTTTAAAGGGTTGTGACTTCTTGGAAATGTCACTTTTTCGATGAGTTGTGACTTTTCTGATAAGTTGTGACCTTTTTCAAAGGGTTGTATTTTTTTATGATTTGTGACTTTTCCCAAGAGCTGTGACTTTTTCAATATATTGTGACTTTTCCAAAGAGTTGTGACTTTTTTGAAAGGTCATGACTTTTCAGATAAGACACAAAAAACACTTGTTCATACTAACCTTTGTTGACTATAAATAGAGGGGCTTCCTCTTATTTTTCAACCATATTTTTTTAAGTCTCCTACTCTTCGTCTTACATTTTAAAAAAAAATTGTGTGATTTATTGTCGTTGAGTGACTTCGAAGTTTAGCAAAATCTGATGTACTATTCTGATGAAGTAAATCGTTCTATCCTGAGAGGGTACATTCTATAACCTCGAATACTTGAGGAAAATAATTTTGATGATATAATAATTAGTTTTTTGCTTAATATATATATATATTAGTATGTAATGTTCCAATATATGAAGTTAACATGATGTAGTCTAAATTCATTTGTTTTTGTTAACAATTTATCTTGTGATGTAAATATATGCTATTGAACATCTTTTTCCAAAATTATTAAACTTCTCAAGAGTGAAAATATGTGAATATTTATGAATCATTTAAAAATTTATCAATTACACAATAAATTTTATATCGGTAATATGGAATAAACATTTTCATTTTGTCCCTGCACTAAATTAAAATCTATTAACTATAAGAAAAAATAGTAACATTAATTAAAAGTCATATTTATTTATGCAAGTGTAAAACTTATTAGAAATACATCTATCGCACATTAATCCTTTAGTTATAACATTATAAATTATCTTAGTTATTATTAATTATTACAAACATTATTCACAATCTTTAACATTCTTTAGTTATAATATTATGAATTATCATAGTTATTACATTAATTATTTTTATCTTTCCTCTTTTCTTGTATTAACTTTTGACCAATAATTTTTCGTATTATTAAATCATCCATATATATATATGTGACAACACGATGTTATTTTTCCTTGGATGAATCATGCTTGATTGAATAAATTGAATATCGTTTACAAGTATATGAACTACATCTTTGGCGGGTGTAAGATAAACAGGTGGTTATATATATGATTTCACAGATAAAATGTATTCTTTAATTTTAATTTTTAGTTTTTTCGGTAAAAAAAAAGGAAACTTTTCTCAGTTAACTATGGCCAGTCAAATAACTATCTTTGATTTATGTATACAGTCAATCGAGAAGTCAAATATGAGAGAAAACAACAAGAACGTCATCTATTATATTAGAAATTATAAAATAAAAATTAATATACAAAGATTAGTTCTAAAAAATAAAATGTATTTGTTCTCTTCACATATTCATATGACATCTAAACAGTTCAACATGGAATACACGTGCAAAGCACATTTGGTTAGATGACAAGAAAAATACACAACAAATATCGTCTATAAGGTGATATTACTGAGATACGACTAATTACATGATTGAACCTCAACAAATTGAAATAAATATATGCATTATTGCATTTAACTAATAATTTTTTTATTGATCATCTTCATAGATTCGCGTGAATAAGAGATATATATGAAGATCCACATTGAACATTCATAAAATAATCTGCAATATTATTTTGTAGAAAGATTATTATTCAAATCTTCACTAAAATAAGAAATACTATTTACTATAACATATATTTCTGAATTGATAATCACGTGCAACACTCGTGTCGAAAAAATAGTGTATATATATATATTTGGAGAAATCTTGAAGAAAAAAATCTTGTTACGAAAGAATCTGAAAATATTTTGTTCCAAAGCTAATTCAATTTGACAAACCAAAATATATTTTTTAATATTAGCTTTACCCAGTTACTCTACATATTTAGGTTCTCAAATATTTTTTTAGCAATAAAATTTATGTAATACTATTTCCCAACTCTATGTTTTAAATTACATCAAAAGCTAAAGGATTTTTGTATGTATTGATAACGCTCACATTATCCTTAAAAATAAGTAAGGGCATAAGCGATTGTTGTCAATAAAAATATCCAACTAAGAGTCAGGTTCAATCCCACAGAGAATAGTTTAATAATAAGAATCCAACTAGAAAACTAAAAATCTAGACCTATTCATTGTAGCATGTTAATATAAGTGGGTGGATGATTTCGCCAAATTTACTAAAATAGTTTGAAGTATCAAGTGTCACACCTAAACTAAAATTCAGGAATCCAAACAATTAAGGACTAATCTAGGAGTGCGGGGATTGGAATCGATATCTCATAGAGGTAATTGCATTGCTCAATAGTGCTAAATAATCATGGATAGGCTGTGTGATCTTCAATGATACTAATATTCTTTCGATCTCATAGTACCAATTCATAGAATCTCCTTTCGGTCTCATTTATATGAATCACAAATCAACTAATTACCTCATGGAATCTCTCTTACAAGTAGATCTGGACAAATAGATTTGAATCATAATCTCTCTTTCGAGCAAACCATAAAAAAATAAATCTAAAATGCATGCATTAAATTAATTACTCACTCTAATTGATATCTTTCGAGTATCAATCAGAGATCGAGAATAGGATTAATTTTGCAACTTTAACCTTTAATTAACTCCATGCTAATTGGTCTAAATCCATGAATACACATCAATAAAATAGAGTAAAACACAATACTCACTACATTAAATCAACACCCAACTCTATAATTGCACTGCTAGAATTGGAGTTTTAGCCACTCATCACAACAAGTAAAGAAATTATACCTATCATTATAGCAGTCATGGGTATGATAAAATTAAACAACTATAATCAACACGCACTTTGATTTACACTTTCAGTTGTCAATTTTAAGAGTAAAAATTAAGATTCCAAAACTAAAGATATTTTTCACAAGGTAAGAAGTCTCATACAAAACTCTCAATGACAAAAAATTACAATGTCAAAACTTCTCTGCAAAAATTTCTACCGATAGCTCTGCAAAAAGTTCTCTATTTTCTCTTTTGTTTGGGCTATTCATAGTTTCCCAAAATTTGATCCAATTCACTACGTGACCAACTTGCCGATATTAGTATCGACGGATCATCGCTTGTTCCATAGATCACCTTTATTTTGTTTCAGGCTTTATGTGTTTGAACCTCAGTTGATGAACTCGATCGATTCTATCTTTCACATTCGGTGGATCACTGATTACCACCTTTTAAGCCTTCATTTTTCACCAAAGTTCTTTCACCTTTGGTGATAGTCATCTTGTTCTCCCTTCACCTTCGGTGAGTTGTCGTTTCACTTTTAGTTCACCGACCTGCCTTGAACATCTTCAATTGTGAGAACTATGACTTTGGGCGAGGTCAGACCACTTAGGTGATCCGCCCTTTTGGTTAGCTAACTTCTAGTTGGGAGTCTTTACTCCTTTCAATGTTTTTTTGCCTCTTTTTCATATATTCATCACCGCCTTTTCCTTTAGCCTTAATAGTTGCATATCATCAAAATATCATCAGAATAGGATATAATTAGTCATTGAGGACACTAATTATTGAACAAAAATGTCCTCAAATGAGTGTAAATCTACCACTCATCAACATCCCCAACTAAAACATTTATTTGTCCTCAAGTAAATCAAGAACACAATTAGTTCAACAAAGATGTCTATAGTAGTTCTTAATGAGAGATAACATGCAAGTACCACTATAAGACTACTATCAAGAAAATGTAACACTCAATCACGATAAAAAATATTCAAATGATGATTAACCCGTATCAATTCAAGCTCAAGCTCACTATTGCTTCTTTTATAATGTAAAACCATATTTCAACATATGTATTCAAGTTTCCTCACATCAAGAATGATATCATGATCTCACGAAGTAAATGAATAAAGAAGTTAGGAATCAATACAACTCTCACTCTCCGAAAGAGAAATACATGCAAGCTTCATCTCATAGGTTTACCCATATTTTTCAATCATCAAACATCATAATTCATGCAAGATCTCAAAGGTATATTAGGTTTGTAATGTTGTTAAGGGTAAAGGTATGGTCAATTTGTCTTAGTGATTTCCCCACTTCAAAGCATTGTTGCACGTATCTTCACCTCTTCTCAAGTTCTTTCCATTCTTTTCACTTGGAGACTCAAACTTCAATTTTTCATTCAATTTACTAAAAATCCCTTTTATTTCATCACACTTTATTTTTCATTTCAATTTTTAAACTTTTTCTCATCATTTTTTTTATAAGGAGGGGGTTCCTTCTTTTTGCAACAAACTTTAAAGTTGAATCTCACTTTCTCTTTCTTTTCCTTCCACTTGGCTTTCTTTCCTCCTTCCTTTCCACACTCCCAACTTAGGCTTTTGACCTAAGTTAGTTATTCAAAAAAACCAATGCTTAGAAAGTTTTTATGGGTGAGAAGTTAGGGATAATTTAGCTCAACAGGTCTCAAAACAGTTGACAACAAATGGTATGGCTCAAATGGTGCAAATATGATTGCACACCTTCACAAAGTAGTCACAACTTTCTCTCAAAATTTATGTCAAGATCATTTGTTGCATTCACCAAAGATAGATAATCGGACTAACAAGGAAAATTCTAGGATTCAACAAGCATGATTTCAAGTAAAACTTCACCACATAAGGCACTTCAAATACAATCATTTAGCACAACCCCTACAAGATCAACAACTTACGTGTGATGTTCATTACAAGGTTCACATCAAAATACAGCTAGTCAACACAAGAATAAAAAAGATCATCCGAAAGTGAATTGACGCCTATTTCTTCTTGCAACATTAGCACAAAACACATTTCTCATCATAAGTACTACCAAGACTTCGATATTGAACACAATGGATCCTCAAACATCAACAATGAAAAAATTAAGCATTTTCAGAAACTTCAAAACTTTTGGGGTGATAAGTAGAGAGAGACAAAATGAGCTAAACCATAAACTATCATAATTAAAACCAATATATCAAAATACTACAAATGTCTCAAAACGAAACTGAAAAATAAAAAAATACAATAAAAAGGGAATATTGGCACAAGTGCCCTCACCCCACCAAAATAAAAACAACAGTCCTCAATGCAATAGAAAGTAATAATGGGAGGAGAGTGATATAAAATACCCCCTAACAAGCTATTCCTATGAATCACTCTAATATGGAGTCTCAGAGGAAACGGCATGATCATGAGCATTAATGTCCGACAAGATAAGAGTAGGAGTCGACAGGCTAGCATCAATCTGGGCATCAGTGCCTGACACATCTGAAGGAGGAATAGTAGGGTCTAAAGACACCCCACTAATACCAATTGTGGAGGTCTCCATACTAGATCTCTATATCATAGCCAACACCATCGTCTTCTGATATTTTAGAGCCCCATCAAAATCTCAACAATTCGTTGCTCATCCTCTTTCCGCAACTCATCCTCATCTGTCTCCTCCTCAACATCCTCATATCTCTCATCATCACCAAAATCATCAGGCTTCTCGGCCACACCACTAGGTGCCTCAGATCTCGGATCAGAGGTAGGCATATACTGGGGCATATTGAGCAAGGGAACCTCACCCCACAACATAGAGCTATTAGTGGACCATAGCTAGTCCACATCAACTCGAAGAATACAAATGTCACCTCTCATAACAGTCAACTCAACAAAGACACCCTCACTCTTCTCCCTATCCTCCATCCTATTCTCATAGATTCCAAAGTATTATGATATTGGACCATCTGCCCTCTAACCAGAAGAGTGCATCCTCAATAGAACTCTCAATCAGTTTAGGCATATCCGACTCTACTATCACCACTCTAGCATCTACAAACCAGACAAGGTTTCCCATATGGTAAATCAAGGCCTAAAATGAGGTTGGGGAATAGGGGGAAGGTGCAGCAGCAGTGGAGGTGGAAGGCATAGAAGAAGGTTGAGTTGTACCCGATGGCTCCACAATAAGAGCGGGTTGAGCAATATCGGCCTCAAGGCCAGTAGGGTCTACCACAGGGGTAGTGTCTGGTGGTGGTGGCTTCCTCCTCACCACATCATCTCTCAAATAATCTGCCTTAATCCTCCGAATATCACTGGAAAAGGTGGGGGTAATCATCACATTGGTCCTCTCTTGAAAAATGGTCTCTCGTAACCTCACACAGCTGTGTAATCAAGACTAGGAAAGGGGAAGAAGTCATCCTGTGACGAGCTTGCATCAACATCTCTCCAAAAATAATTCCATATGCATAGATCTATGTTTGATGAATGATGCCCTCCAAAATTATTTGAAAGAGTGAGCGGTCATCGTCAATAAAAATACCCAACTAAGAGTCGGGGTCGAATCCCACAAGGAACAATATAATGACAATTGAAAAGATAAAGGGTAACTGATACTATCTTAAACCTAGACATAAAAGTTAGACAAATAATAGATAAAAGGTAATTTTTATAAGTACACTTCTAACAGGGGCAAAGATGATATCAAGAAAGGGGTGTATGGGAATTGGGAAAACATGAGATTTAATCAACACGCAACGATCAATTGAAATTCAATCCACAATCATTCAATCACTAATGGGTAGGCTCGGTCATCGTTAATTATGCTAATTATTTTTCGATCTTAAAGAATTTTATTATAATATCTCCTTTCGGTCTCGATCATACAATTATAAAATAACCCACTACCTTAACTTAGACATCTCCTAGAAGGAAACATTGCACCCAACAATGAAACCCTAAACTTTTATCTTTTGATCTCAAATTCAAGATTCAAAGTCAACATGCGATTATCAATCTAATTCTCCACTCCAATCAACCTCTTTCGAGCATCATTCAGAGATTGGAAGCTAGGATTGAGCGTGCACTCTCAACCAATAAATACAAACATGAAAACTAGATTGAACCTATTTCATGAAATCAAGCATGGAAACAAGGAACTACAAAAGCAATAGAGAAATTAATCAAACACCCAAATAGTTTTGTCTATTTGTTGGACAAAAGCCCCAATTTCATACAAGAATTATACCCACATTTTTAGTAATTAAGAACAAGGAAATGATGTAAGGTAAAAGATATTACCAAATTAGTGCACAACCTTCAAATTCACAACCGAAATGTTAGGCAACTCGCCTTCAATGTCTCAACCCCTAAATCTAGAACACTAAGAGATCTACTTTTTGAATGTGTTTAACTCTCTATACTTTTCTATCTCTAACAATTCTTAGATGATGAATAATTGATGTTTGCATAATCAAGACACAACTTCCAATTCGAGTGTCTACGATCGTACAATAGTAAATTAACCCAACCAAGGGTTGGGGTCGAGTCCCAAGGGAGTGGTTTTGAGAATTAATAGAAAAATAAAATTAAGTCCTAATTAGTCATAACTATAAACATTATCGAATATAAACATACTAAATCTAAACGGGATGACGCAAGCGTCAATTATCAAAGGGGGTTTGCAGTCAAGTAACAACTAAAAAAATTAGTAAAAATATAAGAAAACGAGATAGAGAGACGGGATTCCTGGGATGTGATAGGAATACGGGATAACCTAGACTATCAGGTACATGCTTTTGATAGTAAACTGTTGAACATTTGTGACTAGGCTAGACTATAGTGGAGGTAAATTCTCTCTCGAGCAACTAACCCCGAATCGACTTGGTTTCTCTCGAACACCAAGTTGCCGCTTTAAGCACTGCCTCTGCCTTAGCCCATTCACTCTCTCGAGCTGAATGTGTGGGAGAAGGACTATGATTCACTCTCTCGAGTTGAACCCATGTCGACCTAATACCATCGGCTATCAATTTAGTAGTCTTAGTTTTACAACCTCTCTCACGAGCAACCCAAAAAGATTAAGATGAAATCGTATTTGCAACTACAACTCCATTAATTTCATACACAACTACTAAACGAAATCATATTTAAACAACAAATAAACCATCAACAAGCAAGATCCAACAGATAATCTAATCCATATTCGCAAAATCACACCCCAAGAATTGGGGTTTTAGCTAGACATGAAAAATAGATAAAAATCGATACAAGAAGGTGTTACTATGAAATGGGTACGATAAATAAAGTCTTTAAACACGTCAAGGATGAAGATTCTTGAAGACCCACTTCCAATTTCTTGGAGTTGAAACCCTTTGAATCTTCAAGGATCAAGAACAATGTCTCCAAAAATGTAAAAATTGTTCTATTCTAAAACTTTGTTCTCCAATAGCTTGATACTAAGCTACATATTTAAGCAGGTATTTATAGATGTCAAAAAGTGTGCTGCGAAGGATCCACTCGGTGTAGTTAGTTGAGATCACCGAACTACTCGGCGATCCTCCTTTTAGTCTGGTACCTCGCCTTTTAGCTTTTGCCTTTAGCATCTTCGCGTTCTGAATCATTGGGCGATATGGTGATGCTTCACAGATCTGCTTGGTGATTTGCTGACTTCTCCCTTTCCTCATAGACTTGACCTTTTTCTTCAGGTTTAAGCACACTGGAACATTAGGCGAGGTTGCAGGCCTTTCGGCGATACGCCTAATGGATTAGGCGATTGTCAGGCCGTCTTTTCTTCCTTCTTTCAGCCACTTTGTTTCATTTTGCTCGATAGCGTCCATGCTTTGTCTCTCAACTCAAATACCTGAAACTTAAGGATTTTCATCAGATATAGAGACAAAATATGCATTTGAGGACACTAATTCTATCAAAATATAGCCCTAAATGAGTCCAAATTGTGGACTCATCAACAATGCCCAACTATAACCCTATTTTCTAAATTTTGGGTCCAAAGCTTTAGAATTTCTCATTATGCCCCTGCCTGAAAAGGTGGGCTTCGCAAAAGCGGCAGGAGGTTTGTAAAAGTGAGCTTCAGTTTGCTTAAGTGACCTCCGTCCTTTTGGCCTCGTTCGCAAAAGCGAACACTGCATCCTCGCTTAAGCTAGCTGTTGACTTTATTGACTGGTTCGTTAAAACGATCAATGCTTCGTATGTGCGATACCTAAGGCTTATTTTCTACAAGATTTTGCTCTTTGTCATCTTTGAATCTACTTTTCATCAGTGTATACTCTCTCAACATCAAAACACCTGGAATATCACAATTCAAAGCATAATTAGACTCTTTTTCTACTTTGAGTGCCGTAAAATCATAAGAAAAGAGCTCTAAATGAGTGAAAATTTGTCACTAATCATGATGATGCCAACTAAAATGGCCTTCGGATGCTAGAGGATAGACTCATTTTGGGACGACATGAGGTTGCTGCTAATAAATCCAAAACAGTATTGGGAGGTAATTTTGATATCCTTCTTCTCAATCCTTGCTCCGTCAACCATCCACGAAGGAGTAATGTATTAAATGAGGGGTGCCAGCCACCCCTTGAGTGCATCAAGCCATGTTTCATCATGAGCATGTAGTACCCATCTTTAGTTCCCTTGGAGCCTAAAATATCATTAATGGCACCTGTGTGGCACTGCATCATCTTCCCATGAACCTCAACTTCTTCTAGAGGTTTCCAGACCGTGCCTTTTCTCTTCTCTGGTAAGGTCTACATATAGATAGGCCTCACAAAATTCTCTCACCCATGCAGGGGCATAAGGAGGTTGGGCTCTTGTGAACCTCTTGAACCCTGAAATCTGATGGTCTCCCATATGTTGGGGTAGTCACTCATCAACCTATCTGTGGAGAGTCATCTCTCCTCTAGAATAATTGGTTCTCCAACTGCTTTGAGCCTATTAAAAGCTTTCAGAACTATGATAGGGAGAACTCTGGAGGCAAGTGATTGAGCATGAGGGGCCTGTGGCAGTTTGGACCACATGTCCGTCCTCTTTCTCGCTATGGACTTCTTCGGGGCTTCACTCACACGCATAGAAGAGCGCAAAGTTGTTTGTCTTTGTTGTAACACCCCAGAAATTAGTAGACTAAACTAGAGTCTAACATACAACTAGTAGGCGAAGCTAGAGATTGCCGTTAGGATTAGAGCCTTGAAAGTACCTCCCCGTACCTTAAAATTCATGTTTTAGTGTTAGAACGTCAAGGCCTAAACCCAAGGACCAACCATGGGTTCTTGAGGAAAAGACCCAAAAGTGACTTGGGCAGTGACCCACGAGGGCAACCTACGCTCCGTAGGTCCACCCACGCCCCATAGGTTTGGGTCGTGGGTCAATCCACTAAAAAATAGGCCACAAAGCACTGACCAATGGTTTACCAGCACGGGCCATGGTCCCACCCACGGTCCATGGGTTCATGGTCTAGGTCATGCCTGAAACTGCCAATTGGCTTAGGGGTCTTTTGGGAATTTCCTTTTTAATTAATGGTTAAGTAATATAATTTTAAGCCTATTTTAGACACCTATATAAATATTTTAAGTCACCAAATTAAGTCTTCTAAATCATAATTTCTAAATCCCCAAATCAAAACCAAAACCCTCTTCAACATATTCTCTCTAGAACTCCAAGGAAGAAGAAGAAGAGTGAAGCTAGGGTTGAAGGATCCATCTTTTCTCCTCAAATTCGTAGTAATTCTTCAATAAGGTATGGTAGTTCTTCTTCCATGGTTAGTCTTCACCCATGGAGCCCTTTTCAAAACTCCAATTTCAAGTTAGAAATCCCAAAACCTAGGGTTTTACTTCAATCTAATGGATTCCTTTCAAATTCATTTTAATTGATTGGATTATGTTTTATTATGGATATATTGATGATTCTATATGATTTTAAGTTGAATTCCTCAAGAATCCATGATCTCCCCTATTTTCCCCAAATTGGATCTATAGGTGTGGGTGGATTATAGAATGAAGAGTATTATGAAATCATGCTTATAGTAATAATAGTAATTGAATGATGTTATCATCCATTTCTAACGTAGTAATTCTAGATATGTTGGTTGAATGTGATCCATGGTCCTTGAAGGGCAAAACATGAGAATTAGTTATGCTTATGAGGGTTATGAATATGCAATTAAATCACTTTGAGAGTAAAGTGAATATGATTATGATCTAATTGTTGTGTTGATTGGATGATTATCCTTATGTACACACTTATGTATGAATATGATATGATGTGAAAGTTTTGTCATGATTAACGTTTCAAGAACACTTCATCCAGTTGTAAGTGCCAACGATCGTAAATCAGTATAAACCCAACTAAATGAGTTAGGGTCGAATCCCACAGAGAGCGATACGTGTTTAAGATTCAATTGGGACGTATGAACATGGTCAAATTAGTCATAGGAATACAAATTATCGAATAAAAACATCATTCAAATTAAGGGGTGACACGAATATAAAATTGGGGGTTTTGGTTTTAGATATCAACTACAAACAGTCACAAATAATACGAAATAACAATAATGAGATGGGTTCTTGGGATTTGATCGATTATAGGCTAATATAAACAAATTGGTAATTGCAACTATTGGTAAATAGCTAGATATTAGAGAGTAAGCAAGGCTATACTGGAGGTAAATTTTCTCTCGAACAATTTACCCCAAATTAAGTGATTTCCCTCGAACATCAACAAACATGAAAAATAAGACCATCCCATACCTTAATCCATTCACTCTCTCGAGCTGAATGTGTAGGAGTGGGTTTAGGATTCACTCTCTCGAGCTAAACTCAGGTCAACCCAATACCCACAAACCATCAATCAGAAACCTTGGTTCTAAAACCTCTCTCTCGAGCAAGCGAAGAACACAAAGCTAGAACTGCATTTGCAGCTACAATTCTTAAATTAAACCACGATTAATGATTGAACTCACTTATGAATAGCATTTAAACTAACAATTAGCAATACCCATAAGCTAAATCAGCCCATAATCACCTAATCACAACCCAAGAGTTGGGGTTTTAGCTAGACATCATTAAGGTAAAAACCGTTACCAAATTGACTATCCATCAACTGGGTAACAATGATTTCATCTTTACAATGCTCCAATTCAAAGATTCTCAGAGACCCACTTCCAATTTCTTAAATGTGAATTTCTTCAATCCTTCAAAGCTTAGGAAAAACTAGAGAAAACTGTCTCTAGATTGTTCTAAAGAGTAATTGATTGCAAAATTGATAAATTTGATACTAAACTAAATGTTCGAAAATGTATTTTAGTCGCCAAAAATGTGTTGTGAAGTGTTACTTGGTTATGTAAGTCGGGCTCGCCAAACCACTCAGCGAGCCGCCCTTTGGTCTTTTCCATCACCCTTCTGCCTTTGCATTCAACATCCTCAAGGTCAGTAACTTTGGGTGATCTAGCACTACATCGCGGAACTACTCGGCAATCCGCCGACTGCTCCTTTCTCTCGCCTACTTGGTTTCTTCCCTCAGGGCTTGGCACACTGAAACTTTAGGCAGTCAAATAACCATTTGGCGATTCGCGAAGTGAACTTGGTGATCACCAAGCTGCCTTTCTTCATCCTTTCAGATTGTTTTATTCCTTTTTGCTTGTTAGTGTTTTTGCTTTCTTCCTTAGTCCATATACCTGAAAATCAAGGGTTTTACATCAGTTATTGGCACAAATTAAGCATTTGAGCACACTAATTCTATATAAACAAAGACCTAAATGAGTCCAAATCTTGGACTCATCATGTCACATGTAGTGATTCTAAGGTGGGAAGACTAGTATCACCTATTGAATCTATAAGCTATAGTACGAATTATATTGGGTTGAGTGTAAAGACATTACTCCATCAATATGAACTTAAGTCAAGATTTAATAGAAAACTTATGGGAGTTAATGCTTAACACCGAGTGGATATGAATATGAGATGGAAGCTTATACGATAGTTGAGTCTGGCTTCCCTTGAAAACTTATACACTAGTTGAGTTCGACTTTCCAAATCAGTTCCTTTTACACTAGTTGAGTTTGGGTTCCCAAAGTAGGTATCTCATGAGATGGAAACCTTCTACCTTAGTTGAGTCTGGGTTTCTAGAAGCAATCTCCTTATCCCATAAACTATGTGCCTGATGAGTCCAAGATTTGGACTCATTTAGGGCTTTATTTGGATAGATTTAGTGTCCTCAAATGTTTATTTTGTGCCAATAACTGATGAAAAATCCTTGATTTCCAGGTATTTGGATTGAGGAATAAAGAAAGGACACTAATTTGCAAAAAGGAATGAAGTGAGCTGAAATAAGAAAGAAAAGAGAGTCTGGTGATCATCAAGTCCATTAGGCAAGTCGCCGAGTGGCCATTTGACCGCCTAAAGTTCCAGTGTGCCAAGCCCTGAAGGAGAAAATCAAGTTGGCGAGAAAAATGAGCAGTCGGTGGATCGCCGAGTGATTCCACGATGCAGAACTAAATCGTCCAAAGTTACAAACCTGGAGGATGCTGAAGGCCAAGGAAAAAACCCAATGGAAAGGACCAAATGGCAGATCACCGAGTTGATCGGCGAGCCCGACTTACTGCGCCGAATGGTCCTTTGCAGCATATTTTTGGCGACTATAAATACATTTTTGAACATTTAGTTTAGTATCTTGAAACATTTTTGTAAGCTTTCTAATTAATTTTCAGTTTAAACTCTGAGTATTGAGATAAGTTTTCCTTAGCTTTGAAGAATTGAAGTTTTTCACTTTTGAGAAATTGGAAGTGGGTCTTTGTGATTCTTTAATTTGGACCTTTGTAAAGATGAAATTAATCTTACCCAGTTGATGGAAACAAAATTTGGTAACGATTTTTACCTTATTATGATGTCTAGCTAAAACCCCAATTCTTGGGGTGTAGACTGATTTAGTTTATGGGTATTGCTAATTGTTAGTTTAAATGCTGTTTAAAAGTGATTTCAATCAGTAATTATGGGTTAATTTAAAGAATTGTAGTTGCAAATATAGTTCTACCTTTGTGGTTTTTGCTTGCTCGAGAGAGAGGTTTTAAAACTAAAATTATTGATTGATGGTCTATGGATATTGGGTTGTCATGGGTTCAGCTCGAGAGAATTAATCCTAAGACCTTTTCTACACATTCAGCTCGAGAGAGTGAATGGACTAAGGCATAGGTTTTTCTTATTTTGCATGCTTGTCGATGTTCGAGAGAAATCGACTTGATTCGGGGTAAATTGTTCTAGACAAAGTTTACCTCCTCTATAGTCTAGCTTATTCACTAATTTACAGCTATTTTCCTAACAGTTTGTAATGACCCATAAAATGAATAATTGAAACTAGAGCCTAACTAGTGTGTCTAAGAGTTTGGTGAGAGGTTTGAGGGTGTATAATGTTTTCCCGAGCCATGGTTGAGGGGTTTAGGGGTTAAATGTCAAGGTACGACTCCCCAAGGACCACCCTAGGGGTCCTTGAGGAGGACCCTAAGCCTAACCCCTAAGACCCCTTGAAACAAAAATGCTGCCCAAAATGTGGTGAACAGCGGAAAGGGACCACACCCAGTAGGTCCATCCACGCCCCGTGGATGGCCTCCGTAGGTCATGCCCCGAAAGGTTTAGCCACAACCACAAATCACGAGGGCACAGGACGGCCCGTGGTCCCATCCACGGTCCGTGGATAGAGGTTCCGTGGTTGGCCCCAATTTTCTGTCCAAGTCGGCCAATGTGGGGGGTGGTTTGCTAAATTCATTTTAAGTCTAGTTTGGTTGGGGAACGGTGTTAATTAGTTATTTATGGTATTTTAAGTGTTTTTAAAGTATAAAAAAATATTTTAAACTTCATTATTTTAAAACCCAAAATACAAACCCCCTCCCCCTCCAAAAGTTCTCTCTCTAGAAACCTCCATTGGAGGTGAAGACTTCAGGCTTCCAAGGTCAAGACTTCAAGTTTTTCAAGAGATTTTCGTGGGATTCTTCCATTAAAGGTATGGTGGTCTTCATCCTTGATACATAGTAATTAAACACCTCCACCTTTCAAGTGGATCAATAGATCAAGCACAATTCCACTTTAATATGTAATTTAATCATAACTTGCCCATCAAGGGTCATGGACCACATTCACCCACACACCTTAGATCACTACAATTTGGCAAGAGAAGAAACATAATTTTAACATTTTGTATCCATATACACATAAACAACCCACATACTTCATAATCAATCAAATCCTAATCACAAATCACAACTTTGGAATTTGGGGGGAAAACATGGGTTCTAAGAAGAAATAATCTAAACTCATATTTAAATCCACAATTCATTCATAAATAAATGCAATAAATCCTTTGGAAATCATTTAGAATTGAACCCATGCATTGATTGAAATCTAGTGGGTGAATGTGGTCCATGACCCTTGAAGTGCAACTTATAATCAAATTACATATTGAGGTAGAATTGTTCTTGTCTATTGATCCACTTGAAAGGTGGAGGTGTTTACTTACTATGTATGTTGTGGTATTGAATTGATGGATAACTTCCTTGTACATCTATATATGAAGGATCTATGAATGATCATGATGTAAAGTATATGTTTGTGATTTCAATGAATGTATAAAGATCATGTTTAGAATGTAAGTGTGTTGTGATTGAATTATATTTCTCAATTAACACTTATGAATGATGATTATGTGAAAGGTAATTCTCACACACACACACTCATGAATGACTAATGAATGAAGTTTTCTATGATTATGTTAATGATGATGGGTTGATTGAAAGGCTATTCTCAATTGTACTCTAATGAATGACAATGACTTGTTGTGAAAGGACTTTCTCACAATGGATGTTCATACGTTAGTTGAGGCGGGGTATCTAGTAGCAATCTCTTATCCCATAATAATGAATGAATGAAATGAATGTCAAATGCTCCATGGGAATAATGCTAAGCAGCGAGTGGATATTGATTGAGATGGATACTCATACGTGAGTTGAGGCGGGGTATCTAGTAACAATCTCTTTAGATGGATGCTCATATGTGAGTTGAGGCGGGGCATCTAGTAGAAATCTCCCTATCCCTTAAACTATGTGCCCATATAGGTCTAGCTAGTGGATCCACTTAAGCTAAAAACAATGGTCCTACTTTCGGCAAGTAGGAATCCCTTATCCGGTGAGGGTGACATCGGGATTCCATGTGAACCTCACATGGTCTATGTCGGTTAAGGCTTACCCCCACAAAGAATGTTAATGAACTATGGCTTCTTAAGAATGGACTACTTAGTGTGGGTGGTGGTATGAGACGCCATCTATGCATTGCACAAGTAGGCTTTGAGAGACGTTGTGGTGTGTTCCTTTATAATGTTAACTGTAATGAATGTGATCTTATGATGATTCTAATGAAGAATGTTGATCTAATGTCTAATGAATGAAGATGCTCTTAGTGTAATGAAGTTAATGAAGGATGTGACTTATGCTTAAATGAGATGATGCATGCTATACTTGGATTGTATTATGAGTTACTTCCTTGTTATTACTTATTGTATATGAATGTGCCTTGCCTATGGTGACTTCAAAGGAGTACTTAGTGTGAGTAGTATTATGGGATGCTACTTGCACATTGCACAATTATGACTTACAGTTGTTTTAGGTGATATATGTTAATATGACTTATGAAGTGTTTATGTCTCTTATGTATGACTATGTTGTGAAGATGGAAAGGTTGAATGGTAAGTTCACTTTTGGTGACCTGAAGGTGGTACTTGGTGTGGATAGTGGTATGGGACGCTATCCATACATTGCACAAAGTATAGCTTGAGGGTTACTTGAGGTGAAGGGTCAATGTGAAGGTAAAGGTTTATATGATGATTATGTTCTAATGTTGTTTAAATGACTTGTATGTTGGTTGTGGTTGAATATTATGCCTCTATTGAATCTTAAACATGTACCACTCCTTGTAGGATTCGATCCCAACTTATTTAGTTGGGTTATATATTGACTAGCGATCGTTGACACTTAGAATTGGATGAAGTGTCCTTGAAACATTAAATCAAAATGGCGCCGCTGCCGGGGAGTGGTGTTGGTTAGGATTATTTCGTTAAGTTGAATTTTGTTCTTTCTAGTCATAGTTGAATCGACTTACTTTCAGCTTTGGTTTTCATGTTGCTTGTTTAGAACATAAGAGAAGAGCATGTATTGTAGCACGGTGACCCAATGGATCACCCTCCTTTGAGATTGATGATTCTTAGGGTTGACATCCTAACTTTCAAGCAATTGGAGGGTGAGACCTTTTATGAGTTGTGACAAAGATTTAAGGCCCTATTGCAGCAGCCAACTCATGGAATTCTAGATAAGATGCTTCTAGAATGCTTCTACAGGGGTCTTGGTCCCGAAAACAGAATAGTGGCTGACGAAATTTATCCATGTGGTCTCATACGACTACCTTACGCAATAGCAGCCCAACTCCTTGATCACATAGCCAAGACCAACAAGGAGACTGAGAAGGACCGGATTTTGGCCACACTGTTGACTCAGCTGGATCTCATCGCCAAACAAATTATGGAATTGGAGGTACCGTACAAAAAGAAATATCGGTACATTCCCCCTCATGAGCGTAGAAATTCCAAGGAGTACGAGGGCGAACAAGTACAAAAGGTTCTCTCACTCATTCTCCACAAAGTCGAAGAACACGACAAAGTGTTGAATGAGATAAAAGAGAATGTCTCACTGCTGAATCAGATTACTGCTTCCCATTCCATATCTATACAACTATTTGAGACTCAGATGGGTCATGTGTTGTCTCGTCTCTACCCCACAAATCAAGATTGAGTGGGGACTTACATCGTACCACGACATTAACTAAGGCGCTTCTTGGGAGGCAACCCAAGTTTTATTTACTTTCTTTTTGTTTGTCAAATAATCATGTGTTGATTGTGCAGGTTAAAGTGTGGAATGTGTTTGAAAAGTGGAGATTGGCGAGCAAATTATCTAGTCGGCGACTCGCTGAAGAGGTTGGTAATCCTGACTTGGACCGTCGTTGGACTCATGGAATTTTGAAATTGGAGTCTGTAAAACTCAGCGAGCCCAGGAGCTAATCAGCCTGTCGCCGAACGGGTTGGCTATCACGACTTTGTCCGTCGTTTGGACCTTTATATTAACTGGAGGTCCTGTAAAACTTGGTGAGGTAAGTGCCCACTCAGCGTGTCACCGAGCATAATTAATGTCACTGAATGGGCAAGAACTGGATGGGTTTTAAGGGCGAAAGGTTTAAAATTTCAAACTCTTTTACATTCCCTCACTTTTTAACTTCCCAAACTCACACCCGCACTATATTTTCCCATATTTTCGTGTTTGTACTACCTCCTAGTCATTGATTGTATGTTTGAAGTTGGATTTTTTGCCGCCTAGCTTTTCAAATCTCGTATTCGGCATAAAAGGTTGGTTTTCCGAACCCCTAACTTGTAATTAGCGATTTTACTCATTTGCAATTGCTCTTATCTTAGTGATGTGTGCTGGGCCTCTCTGATTTCATTTTTTTTGTGCTTGTGTGCATGTGTGCCTATTTTAATTTGAATATCTTGCCTAAATTGTCTATATTGTTGATTTCCCGAATTGTCGTAAAATTGATCAAAATCTTTTTGTGTTGTGTTGTGTTGTTGTTGGGTCTAGTCAGGTGAAGTCTAAGTAACCCGCATTTGTACCAAATGACGTACTTTGCCCAATGATGGAGCGGTTGACATCATTCTTAAGAGTAAAAGTCATCAAATGATTAAATTTGGCCAAACCGGGAGAAGTCTAAGTATCTTGGGGGCATGGGTGCAATGGGTCTAAGTTTATTAGAATGAGTGCATGTTTTGATTTTGTTTTCGAGGGCTGCGGGGTTGAATTTTAAAGTCGGGGTTGAAAGTAAGCACGTTGGGCCGTTTGGCGAGCTGGGTCGAGCTTGCCGAACCACTCGGCTGTTCGCCGAATCCCCTTAGATCACCTTTAATTTCATGCTAAAATATAGTTCGGGTTGTGTAACTTTTGGCGAGAAGCCTAAGTTCACTGAATGCACTCGATGACTCACCGATTGTCTTCTTGATCCCCTTTATGCACCCCTAAACCCTAAAATGCACTGTAACTTTTGGTGGACTAGTCCTTACTCGCCGAATGTTGTCGGTGATTCACCGAAAGGGCCCTCCCATCACCGACATGCCAATTTTTCTGGGAAATTTTGAGCCAATCTTTTTGGCGAGCCCGATCTGGCTCGCCAAAGTGATTCGGCGACTCACTGACCGATTCGGCGAGCCTGTCTGCAACTATTTTCTGCAACTTTGTTTGAACTATTTCTAACTCTTTTTGATGTTTTTTGTAGATATGGCTAGACCAAAACTGTCCGAAAGAGACATGCCTCCTAGAAATAGGTCTAAGGGAATAAAAATCAACGAGGATGCAACTGCATCCAAGGCTAAGGCTGCCAAACTTCCCACAATAGGTGGGAAGAGAAAAGGAAAGGGCAACACACTTACACCTGCGTCACCAGAGGTCAGCTCCGATAGTGATGGGATCTATGCCACTCACCTCACCACTTCTGAGAGTGAGGGTGAGCATCAGGATCCTCGGGCTACCACTTTTGAGCCTAAGGATGATTAGTTACTAGCAGCCTAGAGAACGGACCTGCGATCTAAGAGGATGAATGATCCGTCTAGGATCAGGACTCCCCAGGCGACCACTACCCCTCCTGCTCCAGCACAGGCTGTGGTCCTAGCACCACCAGTATAGGGTCCTCCTCCCCGGTCTATGAATAGACTAAAGACTGAGGGATTGAGGACCATCATTAAAGAAAAGAGGCTCTCCAGTGATGGGGTGATAGACAGATACCCCAAAATTTTACGCACTATAAAGGCCTGTAAGTTTGAGATCTTCACAAAACCCCAGGATTCCTATATTCCAAATTAGGTTCGGGAACTCTATACCGCTTACGGAGCCCTAGTGCCACAAAGAAAGAAACTAGCTGCTAAATTCAAGTCGATTGATTATGTGGTTTTTAGGGGCAAGAAATTGATGTGTGACAGTACCAACATAAATATTGTATTAGAGTGCACCAACAACATTGCAGACGCCTACCAGTACGGGATCAAGACTACGTCCTTGGAAAATATGAAAAACTTGCTAACCCCTCTCATATGTGAAGGTACTCCGAAGTGGTTGGAGGCAGGAGCTCTGATAGATAATAAAGGACCTCCATGTAGCAGCGAGGTACTGGTTTGGCTTTATCAGTAGCACTATCATGCCATCCCAGAATGAGTCCATCCTACGCCACACAAAGGCAGCTTGTCTCGGCCCGATCATTGCACGAGAGTGCATAAATTTGGGTTTGATTATTGCACATGAGATGGTCACGAGGGCCAAGAAGCGCCAGACTTCCCTCCCCTTTTCGGTGCTGATCACCGAGCTGTGCAGACGGGTTTGGGTGCCTTTAGATGAGAAGAAGAATGTGGAAGTGATTCCCATATCTTCTACTGACATTTGAAGGATTGAGGCGGAATATTTAAAGGATGAGGCAGAGAAGAAGAAGGCAGCCCCGGTGGATACCTCCCCGGTTGTTGATATTCGAACACTACCTGCAGAGGAAGTATTGCCTACTCCAGACCCTAGGCCTTAAGGTACATCTAGTGTTGTCCCTCCTCCTACTCCCAGTTCCTCTACTGCTCCCTTGCCTCCCAGATCTGGTACTGCTGCTGCTGCTGGCCGAGCCTCACTCACCCAGGCTGCATTGCTACGGATAGGGAAGCTAGCGCATTCTACCGATAGGCGTGCCTCCAGGATTGAGGCTACCATTCCTAGCATGATTGAGAGGGCCCTTGCTGATGCTGTGACACCCCTGAGTTCTACCATTGATGCCCTTGCGGCACGGATAGTGGTGTGCGAGCGTGGCCAAGGGGCCACTGAGGAGGTGACAGCCCTAAAGGCCGCTATGCTACACTGAGGAGAGATGTGAACAAGCTGAAGTCCAATGACATGTCGATGATTTTCAGGACAACGGAGATCCCTGATGTGCCAGTTGATCCAGATGTGCCTCCGTCCACCACCAGAGATAAGGTTCGAATTGAGGAAGTAGCTGCTGCTGAGTCTAAGGATGAGACCGATGAAGAACTGCTTGTTGCAAATGAGAAGGCTTCCTATGAGGGCCTGACAGAGGTTGAGGAGGCGATGATAGATTCAGCTGTGCAGATTTATTTGACAGACACCACCATGGACGGATTTATTCTACCTGATACCTCGGGCACTAAGGCCCAAGTTCAGAGTGTTGCACCGGGCACTGATGCCCAAATAGATGGAGCGACTGCTTAGACATGACTTCTCGTTACCTCTCTTTATGTCGTTTCTATTGATATTTTTAGTACTTTATTGCATTTGAGGACAAATTGCATTTTATTTTTGGTGGGGTGAGGTATTTCCATACCTACCTCTTGTGATTATTATTTTTGTTTATATATTGGATTTTCTGCTGTAAATTGTGTTTTAGAACTATTTTGCGGATGTTTGAGCTTGTGGCTCCTTGTTTTAATTGTAAATGATTTTTAGTCCCTTCTAAAAAAGTTTTGTCACCTCTTGTGTATTTAATTATGGTTGTTCTTGTGCAAATTTGAGTGTCAGTTGTGATCAATACCGATGACTTGAATAGTGCTCTCAATCAAACAAAAATGAACATGCGGCTACGATGAGGCCAAATGAAGTTACATAGATAGTATGTGAGCTTTTTGCACCTCGTTGTGACTAGCCGGTTATCGAATTGAGTCTTTTGTGCTGAACATTGAACACTAGCGAAAGTATGGAGTCTTGTTTGATATTGGTGCCAATGCCTTGTGTGATGAGCTTACCGTGAACCTTGTATGATGACACCTAGAATTTTCCACGTTGGTCCGGTTGACTAAGTGATGCAAGCTCTTGAAATGATCATAGGAAACTATTTTAAAGAGTGAAATAATTTGACATTATACCTCTTTTGTGGCCTACCTTGTGAGTGTGTGAACTTTGCTTGAACACCTTTTGAGCCTTAGCCTTTCCTTGGAAGAAACTTGATGAAATTGTGACCTTTCTTTATCCCTTCACCCATAATCCTCATGAAATGTGGTTTGTTTGAATAGCCAACTTAGGCCAAAAGCCTAAGTTGGGGGTGTGGTGGAAAGAGAAGGTAAATTAAGAAGTGAAAAGAAGTCCCCTTTGATACATGGTTGTGAAAAAGATGGAACCCCTCCATACAAAAAAATAGAGAAAGAGAAAAGAAGAAATAAAAAAAAGAATAAAAAGTTTTGAAATAAAGTTGTTAAAGTGCAAAAGAAATGGGGTGTCCGGTATTCCATGAGAAGTGGATAATGGGGTGAATTTTGAGCATGAATGAGAATGATGAAGAAAAGGACATAAAGTGTTGTTCATACCACATTTCATGACGATAGCAACCATTGAGCCTAAATGACCATACCTTTGCACTCATCCCCGTTACAAGCTTTGAAAAGACCTTTTTGATCTTGAGTAATATGAAACAAGTGTTGATTGGAAAATAAGGGCAAACTTATGGGTGAAGTCATGCATGTGTTTATCTTTGTAAGTGTAGGAGTTGTTTTTTATTCCAGAAATATAAATTGTTGAACCATTGTGTGTGAATATGGAATCATTCTTTGTGTGAGGGCATTTGAGTACCTTTGTTGAGCTTGAACTTGCATTTGAAGCAAGTATTTTGTGCTTGAGATTCTTTGGTAATGGTGAGTCACAACTTGAGTCTTTGAGTGCACAATTGATCCTTGCATGAGTAAGTTGAGTCTTGTTGTGTGCATTCATGATGAAGTCTTGTGTAGCACTATTTGAGACATCTTTTTTGAACTGCTAAACTTGAGTTTTACTTGAGGACAAGCAAAAGTTTAAGTTGGGGTGTTGATGAGTCCAAGATTTGGACTCATTTAGGGCTTTATTTGGATAGATTTAGTGTCCTCAGATGCTTATTTTGTGCCAATAACTGATGCAAAATCCTTGATTTCTAGGTATTTGGATTGAGGAACAAAGCAAGGACACTAATTTGCAAAAAGGAACAAAGTGAGCTGAAATAAGGAAGAAAAGAGAGCCTAGTGATCGCCAAGCCCATAAGGCAAGTCACCGAGTGGCCATTTGACCACCTAAAGTTCAAGTGTGACAATCCCTAAAGGAGAAAATCAAGTTGGCAAGATAAGGAGCAGTCGGCGGATCGCCGAGTGATTCTGTGATGCAGAACTAGATCGCCCAAAGTTACAAACTTGGAGGATGCTGAAGGCCAAGGCACAAAGGCGATGGAAAGGACCAAATGGCGAATCGCTGAGTTGATCGACGAGCCCGACTTACTGCGCCGAATGGTGCTTCGCAACATATTTTTGGTGACTATAAATATGTTTTAGAACATTTAGTGTAGTATCTTGAAACATTTTTGTAAGCTGTCTAATTAATTTTCAGTTTAAACTCTGAGTATTGAGACAAGTTTTTCTTAGCTCTAAAGAATTGAAGTTTTTCACTTTCAAGAAATTGGAAGTGGGTCTTTGAGATTCTTCAATTTGGACCATTGTAAAGACGAAATTAATCTTACCCAGCTGATGGAAACACAATTTGGTAACATTTTTTTTATCATTTTATGATGTTTAGCTAAAACCCCAATTCTTGGGGTGTGATTATGTGATTATAGACTGATTTACTTTATGGGTACTGCTAATTGTTAGTCTAAATATTGTTTAAAAGTGCTTTCAATCAGTAATTATGGGTTAATTTAAAGAATTGTAGTTGCAAATGTAGTTCTACCTTCGTGTTTTTGGCTTGCTCGAGAGAGAGGTTTTAAAACCAAGATTATTGATTGATGGTATGTGGGTATTGGGTTGTCATGGGTTTAGCTGGAGAGAGTGAATCCTAAACCATTTTCCACACATTCAACTCGAGAGAGTGAATGGACTAAGGCATAGGCTGTTCTTATTTTGCATGCTTGTCGATGTTCGAGAGAAATCGACTTGATTTGGGAAAAATTATTCGATAGAAAATTTACCTCCTCTATAGTCTAGCTTATTCACTAATTTACAACTATTTTCCTAACAGTTGCAATTACCCATTTGTCAACATTAGCCTATAATCGAATCACATCCCAAGAACCCGTCTCATTATTGTTATTTCGTATTATTTGTTGATGTTGTAGTTGATAATTCAAACCAAAACCCCCTGTTATTTGACATCCGTGTCACCCCCTGATTTGAATTATGTTTCTATTCGTAAATGTCTATTCCTATGACTGACTTGAGAATATTCGTACTTTCCCATTGAATCTTAAACACGTACCACTCCCTGTGGGATTCGACCCCAACTCATTTAGTTGGGTTATATACTGACTAGCGATCGTTGACACTTAGAATTGGATGAAGTGTCCTTGAAACATTAAATCAGTGCCACATAGGTCTTTAGCTAGTGGATCCACCTAAGCTAAGAGTATAGTTCTACCTTAGGCAAGTAGGACAACCTCTTTTCGGTATGGGGTAGACACCGGATTCCATGATTTAGCTCACATGGTTTGTGTCGGTTAATGCTAATCCCATTATGATTATATGAACAAGAATACGAGTTATGAACTATAGTTACTCAATAAGTTTCCTTAGTGTGGGTAGGATTAATCTTATTTGTGCATTGCACAAGGATGTTTTGAGGGTATTTATGGTGTATTTCCAATATGATATGATGATCTATATGTTGAATATGCTTCTGACTTATGCTTTTGCACTAATTTTCATGATGATTCCTAAACTTGGTAAAGTGCATAGTTTTCAACTAAAATGTCCTTTTTTGCATGTTTTAAGGTTTTTATGCATGGCTACCATACTTAGTGCATTTTTGTACTAATCCATATTTTCTACATTTTTCTTTAAGTGTAGGGTCAGGTGTGTGAGGTGATCTTCCTTCTTGATCGAAGCTTGGATCGACTATTCTCCTTTCTTTTGGTAAGTCCTCATGGTTCGAGGACGGATGTTGACTTTCTAGTTTTTTTTTCTTGTACTTTCATTTGAGAACTATGTTGTAAGGTTGTAACCCTATTTGATACTTCGATTGTAATAGATGTCTTATTGAGACAAGTCTAGACTTCCGCTTTGATTTTATGAAACTTTTGGACTTAAATGAGTTTTTACTCTTATTACTAATGCTTTATGTTATGATATGCTAAGTGTCTTACATAGTTCCTTTCGGGGTCCTATGTGTCATGTTACGTCTAGGGGGTACCCTTGGGTCGTGAAATTTGCGGAGCCTCAGATGGCTCATTAATAGTGACTCCCCTATTTTTCTTTAGAGGGGTAGGAGGATGAGACTCTCTCTCGGACTCAAAGTCACAGGTCACCACTCCCTTTCCTTTAGCTTTGGCCATTTTCTACAAGGCACGCATTTCAAAACATAAATTTAGTGAAGGTTAGCTCAAACAAGTTTTGAGGCTCACCAATCGGAAGGTGATTCCCCTGAAAGGTTAGGCGAGCTTAGGCAAGCTTGTCAAAATTGACAAACCATAATTCAAATTCATTCAGGCATGAAATGTGGTGTCATCTCTAACTCGGTGATCCATCGATTTGGTTTAGGTGGGCTAAGACAAGTCCACCGAAAGTGACATTGCTCAACTAAAAGGGACAGCAAAACGGGCGATGTCCACTCCAACTTGGTAATTCACCACGTTTGTTTCGGCGATCTAAGACAAGACCTTTGCATAGGATAGTACCCATGTCACACATTCAAACACAGAAGGCAATTTGGGACTTACTGGCGATTCACCTAATCACCTTACCGAGCTAAGTCAATATCACAGAATAGGTAATTTTAGACCAATCCCTACCTTTAAGGATTTTAACACTAACAAGAAACGATACCTAGCCCATTACCCAATGAGTGTTACAATCTACCCACATGCTATTCTACTAATGGATACTCAAACTTCCCCTAAATTTCACAAAGCATCGCCCAAATTGATGATTTGCCCTTAAGAAAATTGTCACTCTATCTATCATTGGACAAATACAAGCTTTTGGGGTAACACTAAGCTAATCAAACTTCACCCACAATCAATTTAAGTATGACCCATCATATTTATCACATCAATTTCAAATTTTAACCTTCACAATCAATTTTAACAATTTCAGGCACAAAATCAACTAACCTAACGTATGGGTATAGTTCAATCGTCAACATTTAGCAAATTACATATCATAACAACAATATAATACGAGACCCACAACATAAACATCAATTTTAAGCAATAATATTAATGAAAGTCTCAAAAACCAACCTCAAATAAGACAACTAAGCACAAAATTAAGGGAGAAAGGTCTAGGATTGAAAAGAATGTGCCATAATACACTCCCAGCACGTAAATCTACACAAATGAGGTCACACAATTAAAGAAACAAGAATATGGGAAGTTTCAGAAGTGAAAGATATTAAAAATATGAAAGGTTGTTTTTTTATATTTTAAAATACTCTTGGTCTTTTAATTTCAGGCACACTCGGTGATCTGCGACTAACGTTGATGAACACATTTGGTAAATAGACAAAGGAACTTAAGCTCGCAGATGATGCCTAGATAACTTTCAAACCTGATGGTCAATTCGGTAGACCCGATGCAGTTCACCTAGTGTGATTGGGTGAATTTCTGATTTGGTCCCTAATCGCCAATGTTAGTATTACCATTTTTTAAATTTTTGTCTCAAAGAGTGAACATGAATATATCTACGCAATCATGTTGGCACATCACCGACTGGGTACTGTTATTTTCTTCTACATCCTTTCCATCTTTTCGCCTTCATTCCAACCTGCACTCACAACACCCATTATTGAAAGCAATAAAATAGACTTCGGTTTCCTCCCATGAAGTGCCTTATTTAACGTTGTGGCATGACACAATTCTTAGTCATCAACATTCATTTTTAGGACTTGGAATTGTGACACTAGGCAACGTTCCTTTTTTCCTTGGATTTTTATAGGTAGAAATCTAACACATTTGAGTTTTTAGATGGTTGATTGATATGGAATGAGAAGTAACCCTTTCAGTCAAAGTGAAGAATTCATTTTTCAAATCCTTTAACACTTTATCAGACCCTTCAGCCTTGTTGAAGATCCTTGTTAGCATATCCTCGGTTCAATCTCCCTCCAGTCCAGTTGGTTCCTTTGGTATTGGCAGATCGTGAGGTAGGACATACCTATCTTTTTCACGTTCCTTATCTCTCCAATTACCACCTCAATCTCTCCAAGTGTTATCTCGATCCTTGTTCCAACCTTTGTTCCCATTCGGTCTTGGGTAGTTAGGATGGGAACCCTCCCCCCTCCCCAATCAATATTCCATGTAATTAATCTCTTCGTTGTACAATGCCTCAAAATTGGAATCTTTTGGGCCCTGCCCACTGCTTGTTCCAACTGCATTTACCATTTTCAATCCACATCCAATGACATGTTTGGACAACAAGTGAAGTTGGGTTATCATTTTAGCCATGTTTTCATCGCACTCATGATCATTTTCCATTTTCTTCTTTCTCATGCCCCATTGCTAAGAATATACTTGATCCTCTCTAGTGTGTCATGTTCGATTCACTTTTGTCATATCATCTATCAGTAATATTGCCACATCAAATGGTTATCGCATCAGCCACTTTGAATAAGTTGATCAGCCAAGGCTTTATTAACTAAATCAAGGCTGCAATAAAAGTATTGCAGCAGCAAATTGTCCGGAACACCATGTGTTGGACATTGTAGAAGCAATTTTCAGAACCGCAACCATGTCTCGTGAAGAGGTTCACCTCCGACTATTTTAAACTTTTGATGTTCTCCCTAAGCTTGACCATTTTTTAGGGAGGAAAGAATCTCTCTAAGAATGCCTCGATTAACTCCTCCCAAGAGGTGATAGAATCATTAGGCAACTCAGCCGACCATCTTATGGATCCTCCCGTTAAAGAGAGTGGGAATAATCTCATCCAAATAGAATCTTGTGAGATGTTCTTGAAGACGAATGGCCCAAAAATATCCATAAAATTTGAAGGTGTTCATCAGGTTCCTCATGAGCTAAACCCCGAACATTTCTCTCATTTAGAGCAGTTGTAGCATTGTTCCAGTTACATAGAACATTGCTCTCCCTATTGTGTGAGGTAACCGGATAGCTCCATTGGTTGCAATGAAATTCATGTGCATGTCATTTATGTCGCCATTTGATCGTTCTACCCGTAGTGACTACCGTCACCACTATCATTATCACTCATATTTATACCTACTAATAAAAACAACAACACTAAGCAACAATCTACTACTATTCAACAAATCTACAAACTAATTTCACTAATTGAATTATTAGTCACCATTCTCTAGCAGAGGTACCATTTTTTTATAACGCTCAAATTATCCTTAAAAGCAACTAAGAGAATAAGCAGTTGTTGTTAATAAAAATATCCAACTATGAGACGGGGTCGAATCCCACAGAGAATAGTTTAATGATAAGAATTCAACTAAGAAATTAAGAATCTGGACCTATTTTTTATAGCATGTGAAGACAAGTGGGTGGATGATTCCACCAAGTTTACTAAAATAGTTTGAAGTATCAAACATCTCAAGCAATTCAGGAGTAACCTAAGGGTGCTGGGATTCGAATCGATGTCACATAGGTATAATTGTGTTTCTCAATAGTGCTAAATAATCATGGATAGGTTGGGTCATATTCCATGACATTAATCTTCTTTCGATCAAATAGTAGCAATTCATAGAGTATCCTTTCGGTCTCATCAATGTGAATCATAGATCAACTCATTACCTTATAGAATCTCTCTTTCGAGTTAATTTGGGCAAATAGATCTGAACCATAATCTCTCTTTCGAGTTATATATATATATATATTTATATATTGTAACGACCTATTCTTGTCATTATAGAAAATCCAATGGAGGAAAATTGGGGCCGGAAAACTTTTTATAGTATTTAAATTCTCCCAACCTTGTCTAGATTTGGAGGAAATCGGAGTCCTTGAGGTGTAGGGGAATCTGGTAACAATCGGGTAAAGTAATTATGTTCTTGGTTACATGAGTAGTTAGATAACTCATTGAAGAATCCGTACGACTTTATGGAATTGAATTCGGAAGAGTAGAACTCCCGAAATTGATCTTAGCATAAGGGGATATTTACTGAGCGTCGTGTGTTAGAGGTGTGTTGTGAAATGGGGATTTTGGAATTCTTTAATAGCTCACTAGTTCAAGAATGCCGCCTTGGCGCCACTCTTTGTCACTCTTGCGGGGCCGTTACAGCGGGGTGACGGCCGCTGTGGTGGGCTCAACGCGACTTAGGGTCTTTAATAAGCCCCTAAAAGACCTTATTTGGCACTTTTTGATTTTTATAGCTAAGGAACGAACCCCAGGTGACTCCTACTGATTTGTCACAATTCTTGAGGCTAAAGGTAAGCTTTTCACTCTTCAAATCCATTTTTCGATCCATAGAACGTAATAGAATGGGTGAATATTGATGGGGGAGGTTTTTTTTTATAGATTCTATGGTGGAAACAACCCTAATTTGGATAAATGGGATTATGGGTTTGATCTAGGATTCATAGAATTGTTAGTAATTCGGGTAATTAGTGATTGTTTATTGATTTCCGCATTATATTGATTGTTTGTAGACCAAAAACAAGCAGAACGAATCCGAAAAGAGAAGAATCAAGTTTCTTAGGGTTTCAAGCTTGTTTCGAGGTAGGTGATGGTTGTGATTCTATGATTGTGTGATGTATGCTTGTTCTTGCTTCATTATGATACTTGTATATGTATGAATGTCGCAATGTTGATCACACTTGTTGTAAAGGAGATAGAGAATTGATGAATGCCATGAAATCATGACTTAAATGTATGATCTTAATGATATACTTGTGATTATGATTGTGGTGTGTGAATGGGATCGGTTGCCACATTTCGACATAACTAACTTGGATCGGTTGCCACGTTCCATCATAAAAATGTAAAAATGGGATGCCATGTTCCGACATAAATATGGGATCGATTGCCACGTTTGGGCATGCTAACTATTTGGGTTTGGGTTCCATAAGAGGACCAATGATTTGATATAAAATGTGAAGTTGTTCGTTGTTCGTAAATATTGATAATATTGTATATGTTGATATATATGCATGTGATTATAATGTTGTCTTGACTTGCTTATATTGCGCTAGTGGGATAATCCTACCTGTACATTGTGGTTGTGTAGTGATTATGCACTTGCTCTTATTTGTGTTGAGTACCGGACATCTTCAAGCGGCTACTCACAAACCTCGCTTAAAAGATCAGTGATCGTCGCTTCAAATTCAAGGGTTAGCCAATTCTTCTGGGCTGCCATGGGATTCTCTTTCGTCTATGTCCACCATTTCTGGACTTAGATATTTGTTTTAGCTAGTTGATTAGTTCATTAGTTGGGGTTGTATCCCTTCTTGTTTAGACTTGGTTCATTATTAGAATATTTTGGTACATTGACTTTCAGGTTCTAGGTTATTCTTCCGCATTGTTAGTTATTATTGTTAAAGTTTATGGGAACTCTATTTTTATTTCCTTAGTGTTTGACTTAAATGTCTTAGTTATTGCTTTAGTTACTTGGTTTGGATTTTAGTAGTGGTTCTCTCACCGGAGAGTTAGTGTGGGTACCAATCACGACGGTCTGGGTTGTGACAAAGTTGGTATCATAGCCTAGGTTCATTGATATCAATGTAATTAAATGAGTCTAATAGAGTCTCACGGAATGGTACGGGGACACCTTTACTGTTCCTCGAGAGGCTATAGGACTTTAGGAAATCTCTTTGTTTTCTCTTGTCTCCTTTCTTGCTATAACTAGATTCCATTTGGTATCTGTCGATTCAAATTGGTATCTAACCTCCTTCACTCTTCTATCCGCTGATGGTTAATGATTCAACGGCATCAGGCCTGTAGCTCTCGTCAATGCTCTGGTTGAGGTATTTGTAGTGAGATGTCGCGGTCGAGGCAGGGGTAGAGGAAGAGCTAGGGGTAGAAGTGATGGAAGAGTAGAACCTACTGGAAATGGAGCTTTTGTTGAGAATGCTCGTATGAATGAGAACCCTCATGCACATCATGAATAGATAGAGGAGAATGTTGATGTTAATGTTGAGGATTTGGAACAAGAGGGAGAGGTGCAGGCTGAGACTATATGTGTTCCTCCTTTGGATCTAGTGTTAGCTCAATTTATCATGTCGTTATTAAAGGGATTGGTTGGTCCTGGAGTGCTTCCTTCTGCTCAAGCTCTTACTTATCCTCCTTTTGCTAGCACTGTGCCCAAGGTGGGTGGGACTAGAGGTAATGATGCTTTCTTCCATCCTTGTTGGGTTATGTTATGAATGATAATGATCATGAAATTTTGACTAAGTTTCTGAAGCTAAAGCATCATGTGTTTCTTGGTTCTGAGAATGAGGATGCTTATGAGTTTATTCTGGATTGCTATGAGAGGCTTCATAAACTGGGTATTGTTTATCAGCATGGGGTTGAGTTTGTGTCTTTCCAACTTCAAGGTGAGGCTAAGTAGTGGTGGAGAGCTTATATGGAATGCACATCTTCTACTTTACCTCCACTTACTTGGACCCAATTTCATGCTCTGTTTCTACAGAAGTATGTGCCCAGGACTTTGAGGGATCGCAAGAAGGATGAGTTCATGGCTTTGGAGCAGGGTGGTATGACTGTGGCCGCTTATGAGGCCAAGTTCCATGCTTTGTCTATATATTCTACTCAATTGGTGACTACTGAGGAAGAGAGAATCCGGTTATTTATTAGGGCATTCAATTCTGAGTTGCAAGTATTAACTGTTCATATGACTTATGCAGGGAGGAGCTTTAATGAGGTAACAAATTATGTTAAGAAAGTGGAGGAGGGTGAGGCGAGACTGTCAAGCTAAGGCATGGGCAAAAAGGGCCAAGAACTCGGGTAACTTTCAAGGTTCTTATTCCAAGAGGTCCGAAAAGCCAACGCTTGCAGCCAAGCCAATTCAGTCCGCTATGCCCGCCTTTATAGGTAGTTACTCGAAAACTTCATCTCATAACTTTCAGGATAGCCAGGGAGATGTGCCTTCGATGGGCAGCAGGCTATCTTTTGATCGTACTTGTTACAACTATGAAAAACCTGGGCATATGAGGAGAGATTGTCCCCACCCACGTGTGTTAGATTCCGCGCAACAATAGTCTAGAGCAGTAGTACCCGCGGGGAATGGTAATAATGGTCGAGGGCGTCCACAAGGTGGGCGAGGAGCTAATCAGTGAGGTCGTGGAGGTAGAGGAAAGGGTAATGGTAAATGAGATAGGGGTAACACACAACGAGGTAGGGAAGTGGCTCGTCATGATGATAGGACTCAATGTTATGCTTTTCAGAGAAAGAATGAGGCGGAGGTGTCTAATCTGGTGATCATAGGTACTATTCTTGTCAGTGACCGGATCACTAATGTGTTGTTTGATCCGGGTTCTACTTATTCTTATGTATCCGTGAGATTTACCTCAGATTTTGATATGATTTGTGATATTCTAGATGCCCCTATTCATGTTTCTAACCCAGTTGGAGAGTCAGTCATAGTTACCCATGTCTATCGTGCTTGTCCTATTTTGTTTATGGGATTTTAGACTTGGGCTGATTTAGTGATTTGTATATGATTGACGTTGACATAATCTTAGGCATTACTTGGTTGTCCCCCTATTATAATGTGCTTAATTGTAATACTAAGTCTGTAACTCTAGAAATTTTGGGAAGGGAAAAATTATAGTGGGAAGGGGTGTACAAGCCTAAGCAAGCTAAGATTATATCCTCTATTCGGGTTAGTAAACTGGTAGAGCAGGGTTGTTTGGCTTATTTGGATCATATTAGGGATGTTGAGATTGAGGCTCCATCCATTGAGTCTATTCCTGTGGTGTCTGAATTTAGTGAAGTATTTCCTAATGATTTGGCTGGTATGTCTCTGGATAGAGATATAGATTTTTGCATTGATTTAGAGCCTGGTACGGCCCCCATTTCTATCCCTCCATATCGCATGGCTCCGGCAGAATTAAGAGAGCTTAAGGCTCAAATCCAAGAACTTTTTGATAAAGGATTTATTCGTCCTAGTGCTTCATCATGGGGTGCTCCAGTTTTGTTTGTTAAGAAAAAGGATGGTAGTATGAGAATGTGTATAGATTATCGGTAATTGAATAGGATCACTATTTGAAATAAGTATCCCTTGCCTCGAATAGATGATCTTTTTGACTAATTGCAAGGTGCATCATTTTTCTCTATGATTGATCTAAGAACCGATTACCATCAATTGAAAATTAGGCCTGAGGATGTGCCCATGACGGCGTTCAGAACTCACTATGGGCACTATGAGTTTTTGGTTAGACCAATGCGCCTTCAACTTTCATGAGTTTGATGAATGGGGTGTTCAAACCATTTCTTGATTCGTTCGTTATAGTTTTCATTGATGATATTTTGGTTTATTCGAAAAGTGAGGAAGAGCATGCCGACCATCTTCGTAGTGTTTTGGGTGTTCTTGGGAAGCAAAAGCTATATGCTAAATGTGTGAATTTTGGTTGAAATCGGTTGCATTTTTGGGGCATGTAGTTTCAAAAGAAGGGGTAATGGTAGATCCTCAAATGATTGAGGCAGTTAAGAATTAGGTCCGACCAACTTCTGTTACTGAAGTTAGGAGTTTTGTGGGGCTCGCTAGCTATTATCATCGATTTGTGAAAAAATTTGCTTCTATTGCTACTCACTTGACTAATTTGACCAAAGAGGACATACTATTTGAATGGACTGAAAAATGTGAGGAGAGCTTTCAACAGCTCAAGACTCTTTTGACCACCGCACCTATTCTAGCATTACCGGTTGAAGGTAAATATTTTATTTTTTATTGTGATGCTTCTCATTCTAGGTTGGGTGTTGTGTTGATGCAGGATAAGAATGTTATAGCTTATGCCTCGCATCAATTGAAGGTGCATGAGAGGAATTATCCAACGCATGACTTAGAGTTGACAACGGTAGTGTTTGCTCTTAAGATATGGCGGCATTACCTATATGGTGTTAAGTGTGAAATGTTTACTGATCATCATAGTTCGCAGCATGTTTTCACTCAAAAGGATCTGAATTTGAGACAGCGAAGGTGGATGAATTTACTTAAAGATTATGATGTGACCATTCAATACCATTCGGGCAAGGCTAATGTGGTGGCAGACGCTTTGAGTCGAAAAGCGGTGAGTATGGGTAGTTTAGCTTGCTTAAGTGTAGCCAAGCGACCTTTGGCTAAAGAAATTCAGACTTAGAGTCTAAGTTCATGCAATTGGATATCTCATAAAAAGGTGGGGTTCTAGCTAGTATTGAGGTAAGGGCCACATTTATTGAGGAGATCAAGACCAAACAATTTGAAGATGAGAATTTGGAGGAACTTAGAAAGAAGACTGCAATGGGTAAGGCACAACAGACCACTCTTGATGCATATGGTGTGCTAAATTTCAAGGGGAGAATATGTGTTCCTAGAGTAGATAACTTGATTGAGAAATTATTGGCAGAGTCTCATGGTACGCTATATTCTATTCATCCGGGTGTGACCAATATGTATAGAGATATGAAGCGAATTTAATTGGTGGTCGGGCATAAAGAAAGACATAGCGGAGTTTGTAGTGAATTGTCAAAATTGTCAACAAGTGAAATATGAACATCAAAGGCCTGCAGGTTTACTTCAAAGAATGCCAACTTCGGAATGGAAGTGGGAAAGAATAGCCATGGACTTTGTGGTTGGTCTTCCCAAGACTTTAGGGAAGTTAGATTCTATTTGGGTAGTGGTTGATAGATTGACTAAATCAGCCCATTTTATTCTGGTAAAAATAGATTATAATGCTGAACAATTGGCTAAAGTTTATGTGAAAGAGATAGTGAGGTTGCACGGGGTGCCCCTTTCTATCATTTCAGACCGTGGTACCCAATTCACATCCAAGTTTTGGAGGAAATTGTATGATGAATTGGGTACACAACTCACTTTTAGTACAGTCTTCCACCGACAGAAAGACGAGCAAATGAAGAGGACTATTCAGGTATTAGAAGACATGTTGAGGGCATGTGTGCTTGATTTTGGAGGGCATTGGGATAAATTCATACCTTTGTGTAAGTTCTCCTATAATAATAGTTATCACTCCAGCATTGATATGGCACCATTTGAGGCACTCTATGAGAGGGGATGTAGATCACCCATATGATAGTTTGAGGCTGGAGATGTGAAACCATGGGGGGTTGATTTAGGGAAGGATGCTCAAGATAAGGTTAGGAGTATTCAAGCTAAGCTTTTAGCAGCTCAGAGTAGACAGAAAAAGTACGCAGATCATAAGGTAAAACACATGGCATTTCAAAATGGTTAAAATGTTCTTGTTAAGGTATCACCCATGAAAAGGGTGATGAGATTTGGTAAGAAAGGTAAGCTAAGTCCTAGATATATTGGACCATTTGAGATTCTTGAATATGTGGTACCGTTAGCGTATAGATTGGATTTACCTCCTAATCTATCGGGTGTTCATCCGGTATTTCATGTATCCATGTTGAAGAGGTATCATGGTGACGGGGATTATATCATTAAGTGGGACTCAATTGTGCTAGACAAGGGCCTCTAATATGAGGATGAATCGATTGCAATTATTGATCGTGATGTGCACAAGTTAAGGACCAAGGAGATTAAGTCCGTGAAAGTTCAATGGAAGCATCGTCCAGTTGAGGAAGCTACTTGGGAAACCAAGAGGGACATGCGAGACAAGTATCCCTAATTTTTCATCGATTCAGGTACTACTTCATTCCATCCTTGGCCTATTTTCCTAAGTTTTGTCACTCGGGGATGAGTGATGGGTAAATTGATATCTATTGTAACGACCTGCTCCCGTCGTTATAGTAAAGCCAACAGGGGAAAATTTGGGGCCGGAAAACTTTTTCGTAGTCTTTGGATTTTCCCATCCTTGTCCAAATTTGGACGAAATTGGAGTCCTTGAGGTGTAGGGGAATCTGGTAAAAATCGGGTGAAGTAATTATGTTTTTGATTACATGAGTAGTTAGGTAACTCGTTGAAAAATCCGTACGACTTTACAGAACTGAATTCGGGCGAGTAGAACTCTTGGAAACGATCTTAGCGTAAGGGGGTATTTACTGAGCTTCGTGGGTTAGAGGTGTGTTGTAAAATGGGGATTTTGGAATTCTTGAAATAGCTCACTGATTTGAGAATGCCGTCTTGGCGCCGCTTTTTGCCGCTCTGGCGGGGCTGCTACAGTGTGGTGATGGCTGCTATGGTGTGCTCGACGTGACTTAGGGTCGTTAATGAACCCCTAAATGACCTTATTTGTCACTTTTCAATTTTTAGAGCTAAGGAACGAACCCCAGGGGACTCCTACTCATTTTTCACTATTCTTGAGATAAAGGTAAGTTTTTCACTCCCCGAATCCATTTTTCAATCCGTAGAACATAATAGAATGGGTGATTATCGATGGGGGAGGGTTTTGTTATAGATTCTATGGTGGAAACCACCCTAATTTGGATAATTGGGATCATGGGTTTGATATAGGGTTCATAGAATTGTTAGTAATTTGGGTAATTAGTGATTGTTTATTGATTTCCGTATTATATTGATTGTTTGTAGACCAAGAACAAGCGAAGCGAATCCAGAAAGGGAAGGATAAAGTTTCTTAGGGTTTCAAGCTTGTTTCGAGGTAGGTGATGGTTGTGATTCTATGATTGTGTGATGTATTCTTGTTCTTGCTTCATTATGATACTTGTATATGTATGAATGTTGCACTGTTGATCACACTTGTTGTAAAGGAGATAGAGAATTGATGAATGCCATGAAATCATGACTTAAATTTATGATCTTAATGATATACTTGTGATTGTGATTGTGGTTCGTGAATGGGATCGGTTTCCACGTTTCGGCATAACTAACTTGGATCAATTACCATGTTCTAGCATAAAAATGGGATCGGTTGCCACGTTCCGGCATAAATATGGGATCGGTTGCCACGTTCTGGCATGCTAGCTGTTTGGGTTTGGGTTCCATGAGAGGACCAATGATTTGATATAAAGTGTGAAGTTGTTCGTTGTTCGTAAATGTTGATAATATTATATTTGTTGATATATATGCATGTGATTATAATGTTGTCTTGACCTGCTTGTTGCACTAGTGGGATAGCCGCGTGATTCTACCCGTACATTGTGGTTGTGTACTGATTCTGCACGTGCTCTTATTTTTGTTGAGTACAGGGTATCTCCAAGCGGCTACTGACATACCTCACTTAGAAGATCAGTGATCGTCGCTTCAAATTCAAGGGTGAGTCCATTCTTCTGGGCTTCCATGCGATTCTCTTTCGTCTATATCCACCATTTCCGGACTTAGACATTTGTTTTAGCTAGTTGATTAGTTTATTAGTTGGGGTTGTATCCCTTCTTGTTTAGACTTGGTTCATTGTTAGAATGTTTTGGTACATTGACTTTCAGGTTCTAGGTTATTCTTCCGCATTGTTAGTTATTATTGTTAGAGTTTATGGGAACTCTATTTTTATTTCCTTAGTGTTTGACTTAAATATCTTAGTTATTGTTTTAGTTACTTGGTTTGGGTTGTAGTAGTGGTTCTCCCACCAGAGAGTTAGTTGTGGGTGCCAATCACGACGGTCTGGGTCGTGACATATATATATATAAATATGGCCTCCATTTACACTTATCTTTTTTCTCCATTTTTTGGCTTTTTTTATTATTTAAATTGATTATTATATTATGAAATCAAATTATTTAATTTATTACAAATAAATTTTTTATTAATGGAGTAACATTTATAACAAAGACTTTTCATATTCTTTTTTTTCTTTGTTAGTCTCACTCTAATCATAAAATGATAATATATTTTGATATTGTAAGTGTTTTTCTCTTTATTATTTAATTTATTTACAAAGAGTAATTACCCATGATCTACACCACTTTAATTTTATTTTTAATAATATTCAAGACTCTCATAATTTCATGTCCATGACCTCCAAACATTAATTTGTAATTCTATGATGTCTTATGGTATTCTTATATTTTGCCTATATAAACTCATATTTAATTTCATGGAGATTCACATTCACGAATATCCTTTCCCTTCTGCATCATGTTGGTTTGTGAATTAACTAACATGTAACAAAAGAGAAGTACATGAAGGTGAGAAATATTTCATTCTTAAGTATTTCATTTTCTACATTTGCCTATATAAATTCATATTTAATTTCATAAAATATCACATTCAAGAATATATTTTCTCTTCTTCATCATATTAGTTTGTGAATTAACTAACATGTAACAAAAATGAAGTACATGAAAGGTAAGAAATATTTCATTCTCAAGTCTCTTTTTATTTTTATGTATTTGGACATGCTTTCTTAATATTTTATTTATGTATATATTATCATTCTCCAAGCAAGTATGATTAAACAGAAAAATTATAATAATGAACAATGTGTTGTTAGTATGTGATTGTTCTCATTAATAGTCAATTTGCGGAATATAATATAGTTTGATTACAATATTTATTATATTTCAAGAGATGATTATTATTTATTGTTAGTACAATTGAAAAGATAATTTACAGATATATTATATATAGTTATAACTTCTTTCTTTCTTTTGGTATAATCACTTTCAATTGGTATAATATTTTATTTATTCATAATTATGTTTTTTTTATTCAATTGGTAGCATAGGATGAAGGGTTTGACATATGGAGCACAGAATATACGGCGGATCTACTTGCAAAGGAAGATGGTAGAAGAAAAATATTTTTTGAAGCATAAATAGGGATTATTTTTGCTAGAATTTTTTTAACTTTGACTTGTATTGGTAAGGAAGCTACTTTTGCTAGAATTTTTTAAACTTTAGTTTGTAAAAGTAACTTAACTACATGCACTGACAATGCTACTCATTTAGTTCTTTACTATTCTATATTTTTTTCTGGTTATGAAGCACAATTAATATAACTATCTCATTTCAAAAAAATATTATGATGATTATGAACTTCATTTTTATTATGCTTGCAAGAAAATAATTAAAAAATAAAATATTAATTTTATGATGTCTTTTTTTGTATGTAACAATTTGTTTTTGTCACTGTTCTGTTTTTGATTGAAATGTATTTTTATTTTTTTGTTCATTACTGTATTTCTATCCCTTTATATTCACATTTATTTATTTATTTTTACAAATAAAATTAATACATCATTATTAATGCAATTAATGTCTAATAAAATCCATAACTCGTGTCTCTTCATTTTACTTGTAACTTCTACTTTCATGTTTCTTTTTTTTATAAATATTTAATTAATTTTTAAATAATTATAATAAGCAAATTTAATAATAAAGACACAATGAAGAACTTCAAAGTTTTTTTTTTCGGAATCAAAATTTGTATAGAAGATAGTTAAAAAATATGTAATACAATATATTGTTATTTTAAAATATGATGTCTTATTTCATTTACTTTACCACGGTAAATATGTCATTATAATATATACATATGAATAGTTTGCACTTAAAAGATGTAAAAGAAAGATTCAATTTTATATGCTTAAAAAAATGAAATGTATCATATCGCAGATGTAGAGAATATTAATATTGTCTATATATCCGATACTTAACATGAATATAAAAGTTATATATTATTGTCCAATAAATATTTCTTATAGCCGCGCGAAGAGTGGAAAATTTCACTAGTTAGCCTAATGAATGCATAGCTATAAAACAAAGCAAAACACAATACCCACTTCATTGAATCAACACCCAACCCCATAATTACACTCCGTAGAATTGGGATTTTAGCCACCCATCATAACAAGTAAACAAATTATACCTATCATGATAGCAATCATGGATGTGATGAAATTAAACAGTTATAACTAACACTCACTTTTATTTCCACTTCTAATTGTCAATTTTAAGAATAAAAATTAAAACCCAAAACTAAAGATGTTTTTGACAAGGTAAGAAGTTTCATACGAAACTCTGACAAATATTACAATGCCAAAATCTCTCTGCAAAAAGTTATGCCAAAATCTCTTCAAAAAGCTCTCTATTTTCTCTATCCATTGGGTTATTTATAGTTTCTCAAAATTTGGCCCAAAATTCACTACATAACCAACTCAACGACATTAGTCGGACTCATCAAACAAGATTGGTGGATTGTCGTCTGTTTCTGAGCTCACATTTCTTTTTGCTTCACGCTTCAAGTGTTTGAAACTCATAGTTGGCGAACTCCATCGAGTCTACCTTTCACACGGGGCGGATAGGCGATGAACACCTTTGTTCACCTTTTAAGCCTTCATTCTCATCAAAGTCCTGTCACCTTCGGCGATGGCCATCTTGTTCGCACTTCAACTTTGGCTAGTCGTCGTTTCACTTTTAGTTCACCAACCTGCCTGGAACATCTTCAATTGTGAACACTACCACTTTGGGCGAGGTTAGGCCTCTTGGGTGATCTGTCCTTTGGGTTTGGCGACTTTCAGTTGGTAGTTTTTACTTCTTTCAATGTTTTTGACCTCTTTTCCATATTTTCATCCCTGCCTTGTCCTTTAGCCTTCATAACTGCAAATCATCAAAATATCATCAAAAATAGGACATAATTATGTCACTCCCCAAGCCTATAGCCTGGATGTCGCCGACACTCAAGAACCATTTTTGTCCCCAAGCGAACTCTTAGCCTGGCTTACTTACTCAGCGAAAGACTTTACTTAAGATAATTATACTTTAAAAGAATAAACTGAAATGCTCAATAAACAACTTAGAATGTAATAAATAACATACACTGCCAAAGTGGCAACTCAAGTCTCAACTTAACTTAAAAGGGAAAGTAAAGACTCATGAACTAACATCCCTAACTCTGTCTATGAAGCCTCTAAGAAACTGAGATGGACGTCGGGACAAGACCCACGACATCCTAATGAACTAAAATACTGAAAGCAATAAAAATGATCCTCCGTAATGCTAGGAGGCTCACCAACTGACTCTGAGTGCTCAACTGGATAAACGAGGCGCTGGATGCTGATCCTGGTTACCTGCATCGGCATAATAATAAGATGTAGGTCAACTGACATTAGTACATTTAATGTACGAGTATGCGAGTTGGAATGCTAAACATAACTTAAGCTTGAAAAGAATCTGAAAGAAACACTTAACTTGGCATTATTCAACTCCTGAATAACTTAACGAAATATAAAGCAATAAAACACATGCAATATATAGAAAACTTTTAAAACAGTAGAAAACAACTTAGATCGTTAAATAAAAAGCAATAAAAAACTCAACTTTACTCATACAATAAAGTAATATAGTTTATGTGAGAGTTTCTCTAACCGACAACCACCACTATGAGCCTAAGTGGTGATACATCATCTTGCCCATGCTACAAGAACTGTCCTATACTTTTCCGTCATATAGAACGCTTAACTAAGTGGATCCATTAGTCTATGCTAAATGCATCTTAAGGAGTCATCTAAAAAGTATGATCCTTTACTACCCATGACGGCTACATGGTTTATGGAGACGTGAGTTATCTTAACTCAAACTCGTCCCCATATCGGTGCTCAATACTACTTCCAAAATATACTTAGATTCTATGTTTGTAAAAACAAAACTCTTTCTTTGGTTTGAGATAATTACTCAAAAAATTAGCTTAAATGCTCTCTTGGAAATCTCAGTTTCCTTTCTTGGTCAAATATGAAAATATTTTAAATCTTGGGAATACTTATTTCCCATATAATCTTTGAAGAATGAACTTTACTCTTACTCTTTACTGAAAACTAGCTCAAAAGCTCTTTTGGAAATCAAGGTTTCCTTTCTTCTTTAAATGTGAAAACATTTACTCTTTGTGAATACATAGTCCCTATTTACTCTTTTGAAGAAATGAACTTCAAACCTTACTCTTTACTCAACTCAAAACTCAATTCTTAAAACAAGTTAAAACATTTGTAAAAGACTTTTTGGAAAAAACTTTATGAACTTCCCTTAACTTGAATGTTGACTTCTCTTGACTTGACTCTTAACTTCTCTTGAAGTGACTCTTAACTTCTCTTGACTTGACTCTTAACTTCTCTTGAATTGACTCTTAACTTCTCTTGACTTGACTCTTAACTTTCCTTGAATTGAATTATGGATTCAAGGATCGTGATTTGTGATGAGAAAGATCTCATGATGTTTAGGAGTGCTTTTAGACCGCTAAACATAAGAAAAGATCAAAATTTCACTGTCTGAAGGTGGGTCCGCAACGCGAAGAAGTATTTAAATTTTTGGTTCGAAAACAACTTTTGAGGCAGAATGGTCCGTTATCGCTCCGCGAAGCGAAACGATTTTTCCCAAATCTGGGGAGCAAGTCCGCGACGCAGAGGCACTGCCCAGATTTACCCGACAAAAATTCCTTCTTCGTTTTCCAGCTCTAAACCTTAAAAACTCCATTGGTTCTTTCCCCAAACACTTAGAATCATTTATACCCTCAAATAACATCAGATTCTACTCGAAAACACAACTAAAAACGTGAATCAAGCTCAAGAAAACTCCAACAACACAACCCACAAGATTCAAACGAACTTCGTCAAGAATTCAAGGGATTTACTTTCAAATCAATATACTTAGTTGAAATTGAATCAAGTTGGGCGCGTGGGTGAACTAACCCAATGCTATGTGATCTCACATACCTCTTTAGGGATCAACCCTTGCCGAAATCCACAAGCTAAACCTTCAAGAACGACAAAGTTTGCTCTTTCTCCAAAACCCTAGTGTAAATTTCCAATTGTCCAAACTGAACCAATTCAGTTTAGACCCCAATTTAATTTCTAAAAACGAATTAACTTAATTGGGTGGTGAAATGACCATAATGCCCTTCTAAAATTCGGATTGGACTTTCCTTATTTGAACAACTCAACTTCCAATGGGAATAACTCACTCATACGAACTTGGAATCGTGCAAACTTGGTGGCGTTGGAAAGATTATTCCAAGATCTGTCCTACGATATCTGGAAATACACCTAACTCATCCTGAGCTAGGAGCTATGGTCGTTTGAAGTTGACTGAAAACTCAAACTTAACTTAACCAATTTTTCCAAATTTTTATTATATCCAAAAATCACTCTTTCTAATTCTAGCTCTTTCTAGTTCTTTCAATTTGCGAGATGTTACAATATTTCCCCCTTGGGAACATTCGTCCTCGAATTAGATTACTCTTACTAGGCTAAGGATGTAACATTAAAATTCAGCTCAAACACCCAACAAGCAATGCAATTAAAACATGCTAATCTTATAAATAAAAGCCAAGAAAAGGATTAGTACCTTAATTTGGAACTTCTCCGGATTCAAAGAGATGTGGATATCTCTTCTTCATATCTTCCTCAGCTTCCCAAGTAGCTTCCTCAACAAACTGATTCCTTCAAAGAACTTTGACTGATGCTACCTATTTTGTTCTCAACTTGCGAACTTGGCGATCTAGAATCTTAAGTGGAATCTCCTCATAAGATAATCTATCCTTGATCCCAATATCTTCTTCAGTTGGTATGATCAATGAAGTATCGCCCATACACTTTTCCAACATGGAGATGTGGAACACCGAATGGACTGCTGCTAATTCTTGTGGTAGCTCTAACTCATAAGCTACATTGCCAATCCTCTTGGATATTCTATAAGGCCAATACACCAAGGACTAAGTTTCCCCTTCTTACCAAATCCCATAACGCCCTTAATGGGTGAAACCTTTAACTACTTAAAACTCTAACTCCCTTCTCCTAACATCAATGCAGGATTTCTGACAACTCTGCGCCGTCTTCAACCTCTATTGAATCACTTTCACCTTCTCCATAGCTTGATAAACTAAATATGGTCCTATCAACCCAGCTTCACCAACTTCAAAACATCCAATAGGAGATCTGCATCTTTTCCCATAAAGAGCTTCATAAGGAGTCATTTGGATGCTAGAGTGGAAACTATTGTTGTAAGTAAACTCAATGAGAGATAGGTGATCATCCCAATTACCCTTGAAATCAATCACACAATCTACCTTGATACCTCAAAATACCATCTCCCCCTTGTTCAAAAGCAATCACTTTTTGCTTATGAACACTTGCCTTTAATTCAAGTAATAAAGGATCTTGGTCTTGCTTCTCTTTTACTTTGACACTAATGATGATTCAGCCCCATTCATCACCACTACTCCTCCTTCTATATAATCCATTAGTCAAACTCCTAGTCGTGCAAGTCCATGCACCTGTTTTTATAAATCTTTCTTATCTTCCTCAAAATGGGTGGTACTACCCATAGATAATCTACTCAAGACATCAGCAACAACATTAGCCTTACCTGGGTGATAAAAAATTCCTTGATTAATTCTAACCACCTCTTTTGTCTGAGATTAATCTTTTTTTGATTAAACACATACTAAAGACTTCTTGTGATCGGTGAACACATCCACATGAACACCATAAAGATAATGGTGCCATATTTTTAAAGCAAATACTACGGCAACCAATTCTAGATCATGGGTTGGGTAGTTATTCTCATGAACTTTCAACTGCCTGGAGGCATAAACTATAACTTTGTCATTCTGCATTAATACACAACCCAAACCAACTCTAGACACATCAAAATATACGAAAAAATAGTGCGTACCTTCAGGTAAGGTCAATACTGGGCAGTAGTCAACCTCTTTTTCAATTCCCGAAAGCTTTTCTCACAAGATTCAGACCATTGAAACTTTACTATTTTCTGAGTCAACTTTGTAAAAGGAGATGAAATAGATGAAAATCCCTCGACAAACCTTCTATAATATCTAGCCAACCCCAAGAATCTCCTAATATCATTTGGAGATGTGGGTCTAGACCAATTATGCACTGCCTCTATTTTCTGAGTGTCAACTCTAATTCCATCACCGGAAACTATGTGGCCCAAGAATGCCACAGACTCAAGCCAAACCTCACATTTAGAGAACTTAGCATATAACTCCTTATCTTTCAAAGTCTAAAAAACTATTCTGAGATGGCTAGCATGATCTTCCTCATTCCTCGAATAGATTAGAATGCCATCAATGAAGACGATACGAACATATCTAAATAAGGCTTGAGTACTCTATTAATAAGGTCCATGAATGCTGCAGGTGCATTGTTCAAACCAAAAGGATGGAACTAAGAACTCATAATGACCATAACGGGTCCTGAATGCTGTCTTGGTAATATCACATTCCCTTACTTTGAACTGATGGTAGCCAGATCTGAGGTCTATCTTAGAAAAACAAGAAGCACCCTAAAGCTGATCGAAAAGATCATCAATTCTCGAAAGAGAATACTTTTTCTTGATGGTAACCTTGTTCAACTGATGGTAATCTATACACATCCTAAGAGAACCATCTTTCTTTCTAACAAATGGGATCGGAGCGCCCCAAGGTGAGATACTTGGTCGAATGAAACCTTTCTCTAAAAGATCTTTCAACTGCTCTTTTAAGTGTTTTAACTCTGTTGGTTCCATTCTATATGGTGGAATAGAGATAGGACGAGTATCTAGAAGAACATCTATACCGAAGTCTATCACTCTCTCATGAGGGACTCCAGGATCTGGGAAAACTTCTAGAAACTCTTTTACTACTGAAACTGACTGAATAAGAGGTATCTCAACACTAGAGTCATTAACTCGGACTAAGTGATAGACACACCCCTTGGAAACTAACTTTCTCGCCTTAAGGTATGAAATAAAATGATCCTTAGGCACTGCTCTTCAACTCTATAACTGGTTCACTGGAAACTGGAACTTGACTACTCGAGTTCTACAATCGATTGATGCATAACAGGCATGAAGTCAGTCCATACCTAGAATGACATGAAATCTACCATGTATAACTGAACTAAATCAGCCATGGTACTCTTGTGATTGACGGAAACGGAAAAATCACGATAAAATCTTTCTACTAGAATAGACTCACCATCAGGTGTAGAAACACTGAAGGGCTCAAGAAGTTGCTTAGTAAGAACATCAAAATTGAAGATTTGGATCATACCAGTGACAATATCTGGCGAATCCTCTTGCTCTCGGTGACTAGCGATAGCATAAAGATGGTTTCCTTCTCTGCCTGCCCTTGAAGTAGCTCATCTAGATGCAACTCTATCTGGTGTAGCAACAGAAGAAGACTTGGCTCTATTGCTACCATTACCATTTCTCTGTCTGCTCTTAGAACACTCTCTCATAAAATGACCGTTCTGGCCACACTTGAAGAAACTAGTGGAGTCATCACGACACACCCCTGAGTTGCTCCTACCACACTTAACACATACAGAAGTATTAGTACCCCCTTGTGCCTTACTACCTTGCGAATACACAGGTTTAGCTCTGAAGTTCTGAGAATTCTGACTATTGTACTCACATTTGTTCTTTGGTGCAGGTGCACTAGTAGATGATGGAGTAGGTCCTTTTTGCTTATGTTGGAAAGAAGACCGATTCACTTTACTCTTTTGCTGTCCGGATTCATTCCCTGATGTCTTAGCCCTCTTATTCTCAAACTCTTCTCTATCCTTCAGTTGGTCCTTCTCAACTTGTTGCACATGGATCATCAGCCTTGCTACGCCCATGTAACCTATTAGCATGGCTGCCTTACTTTCCTTACTTGACAAACGAGTCAACCCAACTACGAAAAAACTCATCCTGCTCCTCAAGTCAGCAACCATCTCTTTGCTTCTCTTAGCTCACGAGGAAAGAAACGCCTTATGAAGGCACTCTCGACCATAGGCCAGCTCAAAATTGATTACGTGTAAGCACGAGTTAGAAAGAGACTTTTATAGAGATACACTCTATCACACAAAGTGAGTATGAAAGAAGTGAATGAATTCCTAAATGTTGCAGCCTCCTAATCATAGATGTGGCGCGCTTCACATCGATAACTTGGACTATACAAACAAGACTTCATAGACTCCTTAGGACTCTTGAACTCTGTGCTCTGATACCAAGTTTGTCACACCTCGAGCCTACACCCTGGATGTGGCCGGCACTCGAGAACCATTGCTGGCCCCAAGCGAACCCTTGGCCTGGTTTACTTACTCAGCGGAAGACTTTACTCAAGATAATTATACTTTAAAAGAATAAACTAAACTGTTCAATAAACAACTTAGAATATAATAAATAACATTCACTGCCAAAGTGGCAACTTAAGTCTCAACTTAACTGAAATGGGAAAGTAAAGACTCATGAACTAACATCACTAACTCTGTCTATGAAGCATCAAAGTAACTGAGACGGATGTCGGTACAACACCCACCACATCCTAATGAACTAAACTACTGAAAGCAATAAAAAGGATTCTCTGAAAAGCTAGGAGGCTCACCAACTGACTCTGAGTGCTCAACTGGATCAAAGAGGCGCTGGATGATGATCCCGGTTACCTGCGTCTGCATCATAATAAGATGCAGGCCAATTGGCATCAGTACATTGAATGTACAAGTATGCGAGTTAGAATGCTAAACATAACTTAAGCTTGAAAAGAATCTGAAAGAAACACTTACCTTGGCTTTACCCAACTCCTGAATAGCTTAACTCAATATAAAGCAGTAAAACACATGCAATATATAGAAAGTTTAAAAACAGTAGAAAAAAGCTTAGTTCGTTAAAGAAAAAGCAATAACAAACTCAACTTTACTCATATAATAAAGTAATATATATTTTGTGGGAGTTTCTCTAACGGACAACCACCACTATGAGCCTAAGTGGTGATACATCGTCTTACCCACGCTACCAGAACTGTCCTATAATTTGCCGTCATATAAAACTCTTAACTAAGTGGATCCACTAGTCTATGCTAAAAGCATCTTAAGGAGTCATCTAAAAAGTATGATCATTTACTACCCATGATGTCTACATGGTTTATGGAGACGTGAGAATCTGAACTCAAACTCGTCCCCATATCGGTGCTCAATACTACCCCCAAAATATACTTAGCTCATATGTTTGTAAAAATAAAACTCTTTCTTTGGTTTGAGAGAATTACTTAAAAACTTAGCTTAAAAGCTCTCTTGAAAATCTCAGTTTCCTTTCTTGCTCAAATGTGAAAACATTTTAACTCTTGGAAATACTTAGTTCTCGTATAATCTTTGAAGAATGAACTTTACTCTTACTCTTTACAAAAAACTAGCTCAAAAGCTCTTTTGAAAATCAAGGTTTCCTTTCTTCTTTAAATGTGAAAACATTTGCTCTTTGGGAATACATAGTCCTGATATACTCTTTCGAAGAAATGAACTTCAAACCTTACTCTTTACTCAACTCAAAACTCAAGTCTTGAAACAAAGTTAAAACATTTGTAAAAGACTTTTTGGAAAACTTTATGAACTTCTCTTAAGCTTGACTCTTGACTTCTCTTGACTTGACTCTTAACTTTTCTTGAATTGACTCTTAACTTCTCTTGAATTGACTTTTAACTTCTCTTGAATTGACTCTTAACTTCTCTTGACTTGACTCTTATCTTTCCTTGAATTGAATTATGGATTCAAGGATCGTGATTTGTGATAGGAAAGATTTCATGATGTTTAGGAGTGTTTTTAGACAGCTAAACATAAGAAAAGATCAAAATTTCACTGTTTGAAGGTGGGTCCGCGACGCGAAGAAGTATTTAAATTTTTGGTTCAGAAACAAATTTTGAGGCAGAACGGTCCATGAACGCTCCGCGACGCAAAATAATTTTTCCCAAATCTGGCGAGCAAGTCCGCGACACAGAGGCACTGCCCAGATTTGCCCGATGAAAATTCCTTCTTCATTTTCCAGCTCTAAACCCTCTAAACTCCATTGGTTCTTTCCCGAATCACTTAGAATCATTTATACCCTCAAATAACATCATATTCCACTCGAAAACACAACTGAAAACGTGAATCAATCTCAAGAAAACTCCATCAACACAACCCACAAGGATTCAAACGAACTTCATCAAGAATTCAAGGGATTTACTTTCAAATCAATATACTTTGCTGAAATTGAATCATGTTGGGCGCGTGGGTGAGCTAACCCAACGCTATGTGATCTCACAAACCTTTTTAGGGATCAACCCTTGTCGAAATCCACAAGCTAAACCTTCAAGAACGATGAACTTTTCTCTTTCTCCTCTTTTCTCGATAAATGTCACACCTGAAGATCACTCGCCTCGGGCTACTATATCACTGGCTAGAAGATCTATTCTCCAGGACTCTCCTCCTCAAGCTAAAGAGGGACGTAGTAGTTCTGATAACGGGGAAAACTCGAGAAGTAAATCTGATGTTGCTACTCGCAGCCAATCTACAGATGATTCAGGGGGCAATGCTGAATCTGAAAGCGGTTCTCAAGGCAATACAAGTACCTCTCCACTGGTGGCTACCACATAAGCTAAAACTGGAGTACGAGAGGAAGTAGTTAATAGAGAAGATGAGGAGGAAATCACCGATGATACCATGGTGATGTATGTGAACGCTTAGGAACCTAACCCTGCATTGAGACCACAACTGATTGCTTGTTATCACTCCATGTGGACTGTCAATCGGTCTAAGGAGTTCTTCGACAATGGTATTGTGAACAAAACTAGGGGCTTCAAGAATCGAGCAATCATGTCGGAGACTAGGGTGGTGGTAGCTGATATCAAAGCATTTTCGGAGATCTATCGGATATTTCAGCTCCATCAGAGAATTTTATTCCTCTTATACAACTACATTGATAAATTTTATTGCATATATAGAGACCACGAAACGTGGACAGAAAGACATAGCTATTACCTGGGGTCCACTCAACTCAATCATAGTTAGGGGCAAATCAATAGATATTTCTGAGGCATCGATTAACAGAATGTTGTACGGCCCAGAATACTCTGCACCACCTTCAGTTGGCCTTTTCGAGGGCAAACATCATGAGGTCACCAGTGATGCTACCATGAAAGATCAGATTTCTCGAGAAAGGGTTTTACACTGGATTAAAAAGCAGATTGCCATAAATAGGGAAAATACAGTTTGGGTCACCACAACTCCAACACTCATCACTAAAGCTTCGCTGTCTTTTCCAGCCAAGGTTTGGTGGGTTGTTGTCCGCGCACAATTGTGACCGACATCGAATGATAACACTTTGTCACCTTCCCTAGCATCGTTGGTAGGCTGTCTTATGGTAGGTTACCCGGTAAATGCGGGACGGATAATAGCAATTGAGATGAGAGACAGGGCGCTAAATGAGAGAGTTGCATTCATTTTCCCTGTCTGATAGGGAAATTATGTGGAGGAGCAAACATTCCTCCCAACAGCCTGGTTGACTGATGGGGTGAAGCATTCAGACTAACTAAGGTTTCCAAAATTAAGGATGTCGCGAACCATCTCTTTGGCGCGAAGTCCGCCACTGTGAGCACTTTAGCTATTATTCCAGATGTCCCACTTGACATCCCACATGCAGATAGAGGTCCAGAATAGGGAGAGTCATCACAGCTGTCCACAGAGGCACCACCACCTCCAGCTTCATCCTCCCAGACTCCAGGTACCTGTGTCATATCCCTATGCTTTTTCTTGAGAAATTGGTTGCAGATCAGCGCCAGACCAGGATATTGGTAGACCAGATTGTGCTTCGAATAGAGACAAAGGTGTTAGTAGCAAAAAAGGAGATCAACGATGAGATGAGGATGGAGCTAAGTCTTAAAGGACATAATGGATGGTTTGGAGAACCTTGTTCAGGATCACTTCCGGGCTACCGGTTCAGCAGATACTGAAGAGTTCAGAGCCTAGTTGGCCGAGATGCGCACTCAAATTGCTAAGCTGGCTGACAAGCCAGTACAGGTGCCCACTCCAGTCATGCCAGAGTCGTTGATGCAAATGTTAAATCAGGCAACCTCCACTCAATCACTTGATGATCTTTGGGGAGAACCTCCCACGAGTAAATTCGGCAAAAGAAAACACAAAGTTGGAGAACTTGATGAGGAGACCCCTACTGACCCAGCTAGAGAGGCAAGACGGCAAGAAAAGATAGCTCGTAGAGAATCAAAGAGGGAAGCTCGGGAAAAGGAAGCCCGTGAACAGAAACAACAAGATGCAGCCTTAGTGGGAGCTTCTGGTAGTTGAGCACTTGCTCCGACTAATGAGGACCAAACTGATCATATCCCGAGTTCTGAGAGTGCACCCATTGATAAGGGTGCCACTGCTAATCCGACAACCGGTGCCTAGAGCGCCGTAGGTATGACCCCTCCTCATAGCCTGTGTATTTTATTGTTTTGTATCGACTTTGAGGGAAAACTCCTTTTTATTTGGGGAGGGGGTGGTCAGCAACCTGCCATAGTTGTTAGAAAAATGGAGGTTGTCTCTGTGTATCACTGTGTTGGTTGTTCTATGTGTTGAGCTGTACATCAGGTAATCTGTAAAAATTGAGAACTTGCATATGAGTTTGACTGTTAGGATCTTTAGATGACATCTTAGATACTGATATGTTAAACATGGCTAATCTGACAAATTAATTGGTGGACCAAGAAACTAGCAAAATGCAATCCTGTGTAGTGTGTGTAAGTTTTGATTGAAGTCTAACACTAGTAGCAGAAACTAGAACTTGCCTAAGTAGTCTTCCTTTAATCTGAGAATAACCGGATAGGAAAGGATCAATAGGCCATTTTTTTGTTAAACCAGTAAAAAGCCAAAAATAAAAGAACCAAATGAAAAGCTTATCACTTGAACCCAATTTGAGCCTTACATCAGTCTTTGTTCTTACCCAACATATATCATATCATTGGTTCTCCGAAGGTACGATATCACAACTTAGGCCAAAAGCCTAAGTTGAGGGTAATTGCAACCCGAGCAGAAAAAAGAAAGGAAAAAAAAGGTTCAACCAGTGAGCTAAGTGCATATCAAAATTGCATATTAAAAAAGAAGAAGAAAAGAACAGAAAAAAAAGAAAAGAAAAAGAAAATAATAGCTACTGGATCGGGCTGAAATAAGAAAAAGAGGAAATCAGTCATAAAAGAGTATGTGAAAACGACATTTTGGAAAACCAAGGGATTAATCACTCACAAAACCGAATATTCATTCCCTAGCCCCGAGTCTATGTGACAAGCCAACAAAGTCCTACAGTGATCCTATTTCGGGTGTTTGAAAGGTAAAGCGTAGAAAGCAAGGGCAAGCCTATGGTAGTTTGTTGTTAGCGTTAGAAATTCATTGAGAGCGCGAGCGTAGTACTCAGTCCCTACCATTATGAGTGAGGGACTTCTTTGATGTGAAGACACAGTGGTTGCATTTGAAAGTAGATTGTGTGAGCTGATAATTCATAGGTATATGCATGATTTACTATAAATAATGAGATGTCATGTATTGATCCTTACATGTTAGATTCAGAGGTTTGGGATACAAATTGTACTTGAAATAGTTGTTGCGTAGTGTCATAAATCTGGAATTGGATTGAGGGCTGATGGTATTTGTTTTTCTCATCACTTGAGGATAAGTAATGGTTCTAGGTTGAGGGTGTTGATGTGCCGCAAAATCGTGACACATTTGATGCTTGAAAACTAAGGATTAACACTAGAATCAAGTGTATTTTTGTGGATATAATGTGTTTGGTAGTGTTTGTACTTGTGAAACAAATGGAAGTGAGAGAAGATGACAAAGATGAAAAATCAGTGAAATTGCAAGCACAGACGATGGGAGATCTTACGGGCCGTGGTCATCACCACGGGCCATGGTCATCACCACGGACCGTGGTGCAGGCCGTGGTAATGAACCAGTGAAGGGGCAAAGAACTTACAAATTGATCGTGGCCAAGTTTAGACCACGGGCACCTATACGAGCCGTGGTCTTCATCACGATCCGTGGAGTTGATCATGACGTGGATGCAGTGGTTAAAGTGATGAAAGTTGGAATGCAGTCTGGCCCAAGTGAAGACCACGGAAAGCCTCATGGATCGTAGTCCTATTTATGGTCCTTCTTGGTGATCGTAAAGAGTTTCCAGGGTCAAGTGTTGAAGATCCAACTTTGGAGAGTTCAAGGAAAGATCACGGAGGGCTTCACGGACCGTGAAGCCCTTGACGGGTCGTGGAAGTGGCCGTGAAAGGGCCCGACAATTCAGTCCTAGTTCCTTTAGGACTCATTTTAAACAGTCTATTTCAAATTACTTTAGGTTTATTTTTTGAATTATTATTTATTATCTTACGTTTTACGACGAGGAACTGAGTATTACTTTTAGCTTTAGATTTTGGATTCGAATTATTTTTATCAGTTTGAAGTTTGGATTTCAATTATCAGATTATCAAGTGGCTGTTGATTTACCAATAATTTTTGTAAGTATTTCTTAACACGTTTTTATTTTTCAGTACTAATTCTTTACGTGAAAACATGAGTGGCTAAATACCACGAATGGGTGTGTGGGATCTATGACAATATTCTAGTTGCGATTTCGTAAAACGAGTAAAAGGCAATCTTTGTTTACAACCTGTAGTTTACAACTTTCATTATCATTTTAGTCTATTAAGTGCACGCCTTAGACCGGCCTGTATCTGGTGTTTGCTCGAGAGAAAAGCATAGGTTAGGAAAAAGCTAAACTAAGTTAATGAATTGGAGTTAAAGTTGGAGTTTGAGAGAAGTGATCTTTAACACCATATCAAATTAAGCGAAGTCCAATATTGATAACACTTTAAGTTCGGGAGAATTAGAGTGAATATTATCTGATTAGGCTGAGAAGCATTAGATTAATTCAACTCACAAAGGTTTTGTAAACATTGATTTACCTGACACTCAAATTACGGGAGAGCATTATAATTGATGTCATAGTGAACACAAAACCTCATTTCTTTAAATTAACTGAATCAATTTACAACAAGATTGTCTGTGAACTGTGTATCTAAGTTTTGATTGCAAGTGTTGGTGGTAAAATACATTTAAATCAAACTCAGTTTACTTTCCGTGTTATTTGTTTAGGAAACAATAACGACAGTTGAGTAAATGCGACAGTGAAACTTTTTCTGTAAAGAAATTCTCTGTGGGATCGACCTCAACTCTATTTGAGTTTTGTAAATTGAGAACCGTTTACACTTCTTATTTGGAGTGTAAGTTTGGACGTTTCACTTTCTAGAAGCAATATCCCTATCCCTTAACTATGTGCCTACATAGGGTTTTAGCTAGTGGATCCACTTAAAAGCTAACACATTTAGTTCTACCTTATACAAGTAGGACACCTTCTTTCGGTGTGGGGTTACACGACACCGGATTCTATGTAGCTCACATGGTCTATATCGGTTATGTCTACTTTTACCTATATAATAAAGATAATGAATGAGACATGAACTATACTATGACTTCTTAATGAGTTTTAGTTAGTAGGATGTCATCGGATGGTTCCTTTGTGTTGTGATGAGATTTGAATGCATGCATGTGTGTTGAGTAGATAGTTGTTATGAATAACTTTACTTATAATTCAAGTAATGTACATGACTATTTCCTTATTTAGGGCTATTGCTTATAATGAGGTCTAAGAATGAAGTGTACTAAGGTAGCTTCAAAGGAGTACTTAGTAGGGTTGGTATTATGGGATGCCAACCATATATTGCACAAGTGTATCTTATGGGTTGCTTATGTGATGTTTACTTTGTGATGAGATGATCTTGGTACTTGACTTTGTATTATTTTATGATTGGAGGCTATGTATTGTGAAGATTTGGGAAATGTATTATGTTGATGTTGGAGACTATGCTTGTTATTATAATGATATATCTCATGTTATGATAAAATTTATGTGAGTTGCCTTATTGGTTGCATTGTCCAACTATTTCAAAGATGATGTTCAAATATGGCATAAATCATGATTTCAAATGAAATGTCCCTTTTTATGCATGTTTTAATGGTTTTGTGCATGACTTCCATACTTAGTACTTTTTGTGCTAACCCCATCTTTCTACATTTTCTATAAGTGTAGGCTTTGGAGATATTGGATTCCATTCTCATGGCTAGGACTCTAGTAGATCAAGAAGAAAAATATTGGTGAGTCCTCATTGTATTCGAGGGCTCAACCATATGTCTCTTATGTCTTTATTTTGATATTTTAGACTTATGTAAGGGTTATGTCCCTAAGATTGTATTTCAAGAGTTTTGTTCCAAGTATAATAGATGGTTTGACACATAATTTCATAGATTTTTTTGCATTTTATAACAGACTTCGATTGTAAAGAAAAGTTTTAAATTCTGCACTATTTTCCTATGCTTTTATTTTCATGTATGCTATGAGGCTTGTATGCGACTCCTTCGGGGTCAAGTACGCCGTGTTACTTCTTGGGGTAACCCCGGGTCATGATATTCTGAGACCCCTATTTCACAACACACCTCTAACTAAAGAAGTTCAAAACATCCCCTTCACGCTAAGATCAATTTCGCAAATTCTACTCGCCCGAATTTAATTTCATAAAGTCATACTGATTCCTTAATAAGTTATCTATCCACTAATGTAATCAAAATTATAAATAAATCACCTGATTGATACTATATTTCCTACACCTTAATGACTCTGATTTCGTCCAAATCTGGACTAGGTTGGGAAAATCCAAATACTATGAAAAAGTTTTCCGGCCCCAAATTTTTCCCCGTTGGCTTTTCCATAATGACAGAACCCGGTCGTTACAATTAAAGAATTCTTCATTCATTTGAATACAATATCGTAATTACGTAATATTGATGAAATAAGCACATACACAATTGGTGTAATAGTGGTATAATAAGCACAAATATTCATAGTAATATTGGTGTAATAAGCAAAACGCTAACAGTGGTGAAAATTATGGTGAAAGGGATCGTGAACTGTATGATCTGAAGGAAGGTCAATGGTTAAAAATATGAAGATGGATGGAAGGAAAGAGAAAAAAAGTACCAATACAATACTTCACTAGCATATTCAACACCATATTTACCACCTCCATAAATTAAAATAGATAAATTATTAACAAGAAATACACCACAATTACTATAAAGTATAAACACACCATTGGCTTTCACAGTTCAACTATGATTTTTACTTAAGAGTGAAATTTAATAAATTTTTTGAGCAAGTTCTTTATTGGTTAAAAATACACCAAACTTAACCCACAATGTACACTATTTAATAATATACTTATTTTAAAACTAAAATTATAAAATGGGTGTTTTGAGTGTAAAGATTTATAATAGGAAAGAAATTTGATTATATTTTAGTGTAAGTTATTCATTATGGTTTTAAAAAATGATTATCAATATTTGTTCAAAATTTTTGTCATTTAATATATTAATTTCTTTTTTAAACTAAAATATATGAAATTGGAGAGAGAAGTAACAGAACTCTGTGCAAAAAAAAAAAAATTAATTGAAGAGAGAGAAAAAAGTTTTTATTTCTATAGTAATAGTATCAAATAAGGAAGGTAAGTAATCTTAGGAATTCTATTAACAAGGTCACTCCCCAAAAAATTAACATAAAAAAAATATATAAGTCAACCAATAAATGTGTCCATTTAAATAAGAATCGAAGAGACAAATATTTTTTTTACAATAGTAATTTTATATCAATTGGGATTGTATAGAAAATTGGTAACATAAAAAGTTTTAGTTTTACATAGATAGTATTGAAAAGGAAGAAAAATAAAATACGATATAAAAGAAAGTACAATTATTGTAAAAGATGAGAGAATAAATCACAGTAACCGTGTTAAGTTGGAATTGTAATTGGAGATATAAAAATGGAAAAAATTTAATATCATAATCATCATCCCCACAAATTAGGCCCATAATCCCAAAAGTCACAGAGAAGAAAATTGAAAATAAATAATTAATTTAAATATCGTGTGTATGCGTTTGTGGTATATGTGTTGGTGTAGTAATATTACTGGTTATTATTACATAGGTAAAAACAATTTTAGGGGATGTGAGTGTAACACCCCAGAATTTTTTTGAGCTAAGACGTGAACCATCCTTCGTTGTGAGTAGTATTTTACCGAGGAATTAAAATTTCTTAAGTGTTAAGTTCACTAGATGTAACACATTGAGTTTGAAAAAGAACTAAATTGGAAATAGCAAAATCTGAAATTTTGCAAGTTATGCTTAAGTTATGAGTTTTGGGTCAAATTGAAATGATCATAACTCCTAGCTCAGGATGAGTTAGGTGTGCTACTAGATACCGTAGGAAATAACTTTGAGTTATCTTTCCAACGCCTCTGAGTTTTCTAAGTTTCGAGGTCGGATGAGTGAGATATGACCTTTTGAAGTTAGGCTGCCAGTTAAGGAAAGTCAAAACCGGATTTTAGAGGGGTATTTTGGTCTTTTCCTTACCCAATCAGATTTAATTCATTTTTAGTAATATTTTAGGGGTATAATATGATTAGGTTCAGTTTTATAATCCTAGTTTACACCTAGGGTTTTAGTTGAGAGTTCAAGAAGAGAAAAGAAAAAGAGAAAAGAGGAGAGGATCAAGCGTTCGTCGAGATTCTTGCGTGTTGTTGCGGATTTTCGCCATGGGTTTGATCCCTAAGAGGTATGTAAGCTTCCATAGTTTTGGGTTTGTTCACCCACATGTCAAACATATTATTTTCAGCGAAATTTCATTCTTGAAGTTGAAAGATTAGAGTTCTTGATGAGTTCTTGATAGGTGTTCTCGAAGTTCATTCTAAATCTTGTTGTGTTGGGTTGTTTGATGATTTCTTGAGACGAAATTGAGTAACTTGAGTGTTGTTTTCAGTATATTAGAGTGTAATTAAGTTAAGTAATCGAATCCAAGTGATTGGGAAGAAAACATTCGATTTTAGGCGAAATAGGGTGAGAAAACGAGCAAGGAAACTTGTTGAATTTTCTGGGCCTGGCGCGATGCGCCTGCCAGAGCGCCCCAAACCCACCTCTGAAGTTTAGGGGCTGGCGCCCCACGCCACCCATAGCTCCAGGGTCGCCTGCCCCACCCAGTTTGTCGTCGGTTGCCCCGTTTAAGTTCATTTAAAGTGCACATTCACTCCTTTTCGATTCTAACTAGTCTATGCCACTTCTAAACACTAAAATCATTCCTAACATGATCATAACCTTGAATTCATAATTCAAATTCAAGGTAGAGTTGAGAGATAAGTTTTGAGAGTTCATTCGAACATTTCGAGAAAGTCCCTTTGAGTCCTTTTGTAGAGTCTTCTACAACTTCTAGTAACTTGTTTCAAGACTCGAGTAAGTGAGCATGAGAGTGAGGAGAATGTATTCATGATTCTACACTGTCATCTATATCTTTCATATCATGAACCATAACTCTTGAATTCATAATTCACATTCAAGAGAGAGTTAAGAGTAGAGTTCAAGGAAGCTTATGAGTTTAATTCTGAATCCTTCGAGACCAACTATTGATTTGAACTAAGTTTTGAGGAAGTAAGTAAGAGAATGAGAAGAGTCGTATACATGAGATCCATGTAGTTTTGTAGACCGTCGAGTCGAATTGTTCCATGCCCATAATTCAGCATGAACTTCGTAAGTTGAGCATCTTTCAGAGAAGTGGTATCTTCATGTTCTAAGCCTTTAAGTGTTGAGTTCCTAATCCCTCTTTGAGATTCATTTCTAATCATGTGACTATTACATATTACCCATGAAGTCCTTGAGTTGAGTAGTTCATGCCCATAATTCCGCATGAACCCTTCGAGTCGAGCATTCTTGAGATGAGTAGTATCATTGACTCCTTGAGTTCGGGAGTTGTTGAGTTCCATGTATTGAGTTATATGCGTGGTTATTGAAAACCTTGAATTGAGTCGGTTATGTCGATAATTCGGCATGAACCCTATTTCAAGAAGTCTTTTTACAAATTGTTTTAAAACTTGTTTTAAAGACTTGAGCACTGAGTTGAGAAAGAGTAAAGTTGAAGTTCTGTTCTTCAAAGAAGTATATGGGGACTAAGTATTTCCAAAGAGATTTAAAATGTTTTCACATTTAAATAAGAACGGAAACTGAGATTTCCAAAGATCATTCGGGCTAGTTTTCAGAAAAGAGAAATCGCTTTCTAAATAAAGCAAGAGAGGAAACTGAGATTTCCAAGATAGCCTTTGGGCTAAGTTTTGAGCACTAATCTCAAATCATAGAAGTATGTTTTTAAAACATAAGAGCTAGTACATTTTGGGAGTAGTATTGAGCACCGATAAGGGGGAGAGTTCGAACAACTCATAGCCCCCATAAACCATGTAGCCATCATGGGTAGAAAAGGGTCATACTTTTTAGATGAACCCTTTTCACATAGACTAGTGGATCCATTAGTAGTTCAGGTCCTATACCTTTGGCCGGGTATAGGATGCGCTGACAGCGTGAGGTAGATCGATGTATCATCACTATAGCTCTTATGTGATGGTTGTCGGTTAGAGAAACTCCCACAGAAGTTATTGCATTCTTATTTACACAGTTATTTGTATTTTTACATGCATTTCAGAGTTATGTTGTATCCTTTCATACACGCAAAGTTGACAACATGTTTTTAAACAATTTGTTTCTTTATATTGCACTTGTTTTAAATTGCTTTATATTGAAATGAGTTCTGTCATATTGAGTTGAGTATCCAGAGTTGAGTACCCAGAGTCGAATATCATATCTTTTAGTTGAGTATCTTATCTTTGAGTTGAGTATCTTATCCTTGAGTACTTTTGAGTTGAGTAGGTTGAGTAGTTTTGAGTATCCTTGAGTATTGCTTGAGTTGAGTAAGTTTGAGAAGAGGTAAGTATGTTTCCTTTTTATTAAGTTTCAAGCTTATGTTATGCTTTAGAATTCCCCTTACATGCTCGTACATTCCACGTACTGAGCCATTTGGCCTGCATCTTCTCATGATGCCAAAACAAGTATTCAGGATCATCAACAGGAGCTTCGTTGATACATCCGAGAGTTCGAGTTAGCTATGGTGAGCCTCCTTTCTTTCAGAGGATTTCATTTACTTTTCAGCTTAGTCAGGATGTCGTGGGTCGTGTCCCGACTTCCATCTTTATCAGTTAGAGGCTTCATAGATAGTCAGTATAGTTGAGAAGCCTGTATTATTCATTTATTTTATTAAATGTTTTAAAGACTAAAGGTGCCTATTTGGGGGCGAGTTGAATATATTTTATTATTCACAATTTTCATTTGAGTTAAAGTTTGAATTTAAGTTTTATGAACTTTTATTTCAGTTTTTAAGCTTTGTATGCTTGAATCAGTTTTCCGCTTGTAGTCAGCCAGGATAAGGGTTCTCTTGGGGACCATCAATGGTCTTCGAGTGCCGGCCACGTCAAGAGTGTAGGCTCGGGTCGTGACAGTGAGATGAGAGAAGGTTATAATTATTTGATAGAATAAAAAATTAAAAGAGAGAATATTAATATATGTACAAAATAGGTAAACTATATGACTAAAATTGTGGTTGAAAAGACAAAAAATAATTACCATATATTTGTGTAGTTAAATTACTGGTTATTTTTACATAGGTAAAAGCAATTTTATGGGATGTGAGATACGTATTTGTTTAGTTAGTGAGAAGAGAGAGGACATTTTTTACATAAATAGAAGAAGTATTAAAGAGATGAGAGAAGGTTATAATTATTTGACTGAATGAAAAAATAAGAGAGAGAAAATTAATATATGTACAAAATAGGTAACTATATGACTAAAATTGTGGTTGAAATGTCATGACCCAACCCACCGGGCCGTGCAGGCACCTACTCTAACACCTAAGTAGGAGAACTCTCATATCCCAATAGTTAAAATCATGCGGAAAATTTAGAAAACTGCAGAATAAAGGAATTTCATATAATGTTGTCATTAAACAAGAGTTTAAAATGACTCAAAGTAAAGACTTGTAAAGTAATTAACACCCCAGGGATCTAATCTAAATATGTACAAGAGCTAATAAAAGTACACGTAAAATATGATAACAAAAAGACACAGCTTCCACTATGCGGAAGGAAAGATAGAAGTTGCTGGAGATTTACTCCGCCTTCAGCTATGAAACATCACTGATCCTGCAACCATAATATGCCAAAAAGGCATAGCAAGAGTAGTGTCAGTACAACCACAGGTACTGGTAGGCATCATCGTTCAAACCGAATTCCCACCGCATAATATAAGAATTCAACTGGCGAAACATGCAATAAGACTAATCGCTCCTCCACCCTTCTGTTTTGACTAACCTTACCTTTCCGGATTATAACATCAAACTAGTTCACTTGCCTCTAACCCCTTACACACTTCTATCGTGATTACACCCAATCAATCAATCAATCCCCTAAGGAAGATCCTGATACCCCTCGACCAACCATGACAACCAGTCACGACACAACCGAATTGGGACTCTACCACTCAGAATTTATTACACAACTAGATATCTCCCATTAACTGTCAACACCGTAACCCCACCTATAAGAACATAATTTACAATACACCAATCATTTCAGGAAACATGCCTAATTCCACATTATCAATAATGCAAGAAATTACACATATAATACAAGTCAATGGCCCTCTCATGGAACCCACACCCAAACTGTTAGTGTACCAAAACATGGTACCGGATCTAATGCAAGTTAGTATGCTGGAACGTAGCACCCGATCCAATAATTATGCCGGTACGTGGAAACCGATCCAATGCAAGTTAGCGTGTCGGTACGTGACACACAATCCAATGCAAGTTAGCGTGTCGATATGTGACACCCGATCCAATCCTCACAATCATAATCATATTCACATCCATAACATACAATACCCACTTCATATAGTCAAGTACTCAAGTTCATGGCATGCATTGTTCATAATCAATTCATTAGATTCGTTATTACCGTTATACTTTGCTTATACACATACATATCATATAGTCACTAGTCAACAACATTCCATAAAATAGGAAATCACAACCATCGCTTCAACCCTATTCCACGAACTAGGGATTTCTCCTACGGCATACGACTAATGACACACTTAGGAATAAATGCATAATCAATACTTTCTCGGTGCGCAAAAAGCCTACACATGCATTTTACCGTCAATTTCAATATACTACGCAGTGAATATCAGATTTAAAACTACTCAATTAAATAAACCTAGCTTACCTGGGAGCCAAGCTGCTGCACGGAATTAATACTCCAATTTGGGTTTCTGGGAGACAAGATGGTGAAATTGGCCAAGAATCCGCAAGTCATCGATATCCTGATGCTAGAACTCTCTTCCTCCTTCTTTCCCAAGTTTAGAGTAGATTTTGGAGGGTTTCTGGGGGGTGATTTACGTATAATTTAGGTGTTTTTCAAAGAAGGAGAAAATAATATTTCGCGTTATATACATTCTGCCTCGCCCAACCCACTCTGGCGACTACTTACCCCACCGTTGAGCTGCCGCCCTAACGGCATATGGCCCTTCCTGGCGGGACAGTGGCCCAGTATTTGCCATAAGTGTTTTCTTTGCCTAAATAACGAAGGTTTGGGTCGTTACAATAGATACAAATTTACCCTTCATTCGTCCCCGAACGACTAGTGGACGAATCAATACGCACTCTATCTCCGATCAATCTTAACTAAGTGACGGTCCATTATGTGATCATGACTGAGGATGGTGACTTTTTAAAATTCGAAACACAAAGGGTGCTATACTCAAAGGGCTAGTTAAGAAATCAAGGCAATACGCGAAGAAAAAATGTGTTCCATTTACATAGTCTGATCCCGCCAGAGCGACAGGCCTCCTGCTAGGGCTGGGCCACTGTGGCGAGACATCTCCCTCTATAGTGGGGGATCGTAAACAGTAAAGGGGGGAATGGGGAATGGTCTCCTTATTTCTCCCCTTTTTTCACTCAAACTAGCCTAAAATGCTCACGATTCTCCTGCTCCGAACGTCATTTCTAAGGTAAATTTCTTGTTCATTACGCTTATTCAATTCACTATATGCTTAAATACGATTGCATGATATTTAACAATCAATTTAGAAACGGTTTTGGGTAGTTTTAAACAATGAACTTGGTTTACTAGTTTGATAGAAAAATGTAGCATGGGCACTTCCCTCACGTCACCAATGTCTCCACAACGTCCTGGGCGTGAGGATTTAGCAAAAATAAGGTCGAATCGGTACCAAAAATGGTGGGGGAAGTTGAAAGGTCCTCTTGGTATAAAACTCGGATTTGGACATCGTTTAGGGGTTATTTCGCTAAAATGATAGTATATTTAGGTACTAGGGTACTTTATAGGTTTTGATCTGCTGAAATTTTGTTGAAAACGAGGGTTTTGGGAAGAAGAGGTGCCATGATCGTGCCTGGTATTCGTCCAAGATAAAGGCTGCTTTGGCGGCCTTCATCTCGCTATAGCGGGCTCCCTTATTCCGCTCTAGCGGGATTTTGGGCCACTTTGGCTGAACTCAAGAGACTAGTGGCCTGCATCCTTTAAAAATAGAAAAAAAATTCCTTTCCCTGTAAACCAGATATTATCTAATCTCATTGGGTTCTAACGGGCCTATTAACTCTTTGCAGGCTTCTCTAAATGGCTGGTGCTAACGAGGAAAATCTCCCTTTTGTCTGGTTTCCCGATACTGCTAGTCGGGAAAGGCATCACTACCATCGGAATAACAAATTTTGCTGCGAGAGAGGTTTTGTCTTGCTTAAACTGGAGGAGAAGGCGTCTTCCTTTTATGCTCGCCTGATGAAGTTTGGATGGGCTCTACTGACTGAGGCTCCCCCTGCTGCACGTTTCGACGGAGTGAGGGAGTTCTATGCCATTCTACCTATCGTTCATTGGGATGGTCCCCATCCTTCCATTTGAATTCGGGTAGTCGACATCCCCCTGCCCGCCATGATAATAAATGAGGTGCTCGAGGTCTCAAATGCGGAGTACGAGCCCAAGCTGAGGGAGATGGATCTGGGCTGGCTGAGGGATACACCGGTGGAGCCTACGTGCCGGGACATGGTTTATTGGCCCACTGTCGAAGGCATCACTAGCGCAGGCTGGTCACCAGATGTTAAGAGGTGGCTGCACTTAGTTACTAGGAGGATCCTTGCATCGGGCAACCGCACCGACATGATATTTCCTCGAGCCTTAGTGGTGGTGTGTGCGGTGCAGGGCATCAAGCTGAATGTGGGGGTGCAAATTATCTCTAAGTGGAAGATGTTCTACCGAGGCAACTAGAAGGATTTCTTCCTACTAGTGCTTGTGACTGCGCTGTGCAAACAGGCAGGGGTGCCCCTCTTAGACACTGATGAAGTACTTCCTATGGATCCCCATTCCTTCACACTCTTTTGGTTAGGCAAGGTTCTACTTCCCGAAGCAAGAGGAGGAGGATGGACAAGGCCAACAGCAGTCAGGCGACTGTATAGACGGATGATCAGGGAGGCGACGACACTCATCCCACCCAGTACCAGCCTCCACTCTCAGGTGCACAGGTAGAGGAAGACCTGGCGGCCGTCCGGAGGAGATTGGGGCGCTCCATTGTTGACACCACTCTAGTTCCACCCAGCACTGCCCTAGAGGTTGAGATACTCCATCGTGAGCTGCGCTTGGAGAGGAGAAAAGGTCTGGAGAGGGACCATTTGATGATCTGAATATGGAAGACCTTGAAGATCATCTTCACTTGTGTTGCTCCTCAACATGAGATTCCCCGAGTCGAGAAAGGGGACTTCTAGCCTTTCACCTTTATAAATGAAGGTGTGAAGGGCCTGTCACCCCCGGAGGACCTCGACTCTGACGATGACATGATGTTTAAGTATGTGACTAGGAAAAACAAGGGAGACAGGGCTGAGATTCTGTCTCGCCCTGTCCCGCTCTAGCGAGAGAATTTTCGCTCTGTGGCACCGCCCTGGCGAGAATGATCCCGCTCCAGCGGCTCTGACGGAAACAAAATCCCTGCCAACAATTTTTTGGGGTTCTTGTCTTTTATATCTTTCCCATAGATTCCCTGAACATAGCTAGGCATTTAGGATAAACCCCTTAGCTAGGATAGTAGCCGCCTACCCTGAGTCAACCCAGCGATACACGCTCCACAATCCCTTCACATTTCTTCAACGTTACAACACACTCGTCCCCAGGATACACCCAGACATTCACACAGTTATTAGTTGGTCACGTTGCACGTCCAAATTTCGTTTACGAATCACATCGTAAATCATCTAGACCCTTGCATCGAACTTAGTCATGACCTTATTTTCACAACGAGTTTCACGATACTCAAGAAGTTGCAACTTGCGTAATTTCAACAATTCGGTCAACATTGTGCACATATTAAAGTCCAGATACAAATTTATTGTGCACTTACTCATATCATTACATCCAAGCAAATACAACTTTTATATTCCCAGTTAATTTAGACACCAAAAGAACACATTCACAGTTTCAAGTTACAACTCACACACAAGTCCAGATTCTTGATAAGTTTGTTCCATAGATGACCATTATTGGTCATCCATACGTTTGTGCAACCCCTAGGGCCAGATACCAATTGGAACCTCCTCAGTTCCAATTTACCTTGCTCGTGTCCCTTCAGCCGTAACTACGATATCTAGTCAACTTCATTGAGATACCAATTAAAATTGTGAGATACCAATTGGACTCAACTCATACCACAATCGACACTCGACGAAAGGAGAGTAAGATGGGACAACTTCCTAGAATGCTTCATAGTTTCCTGAGGATTAGATGTGGACGTCAATACACCCATCCACAGTAGTCTACTCAACATATGCTCTTGTACAGGGAGATCAGTAACCTAGGCCCTGATACCAATTTGTCATGACCCAACCCACCGGGCTGTGCGGGCACCTACTCTAACACCTAAGTAGGAGAACCCTTATATCCTAATAGTTAAAATCATGCAGAAAATTTAGAAAACTGCAGAATAAAGGAATTTCATATAATATTTTTATTAAACAAGAGTTTAAAATGACTCAAAGTTAAGACTTGTAAAATAATTAACACCCCCAGAGATCTAGTCTAAACAGATTCAAGAGCTACTATGAGTACACGTAAAACATGATAAGCAAAAGACACAGCTTCCACCATGCGAAAGGAAAGATAGAAGCTGTTGGAGATTTCCTTCACCTTCACCTATGAAACATCATTGATATTGCAACCAGACTATGCCAAAAAGGCAAATCAAGAGTAGTATCAATACAACCACACATACTGGTAGACATCATTGGTCAACCGGAATGCCCACCGCATAATATAAGAAATCTAATGGCAAAACATGCAATAAGACTAATCGCTCCTCCACCCTTTTGTTTTGACAATCCTTACCTTTCCGGATTATTAACATCAAACTAGTTCACTTGCGTCTAACCCCTTACATACTTCGTTCGTGATTACACCCAGTCAATCAATCAATCCCCTAAGGAACCTCCTGATACCCCTCAACCAACCCGGCCAACCACTTACGACACACCCTTTCCTTATCTCTACTCAACTTATGACTCCATATTACTCCTATCGAGGCTTACTATCCATTTATATTACCATCCCCTAACCTCAACAATATTACCCATGACTTCATTCTAAATAACAAAGATAGCACCGGCGCGGGACCCTTGGTTCCCCCTTACCATACTACAACCGAATTGGGACTCTACCACTTAGAATTTATTACACAACTAGATATCTCCCATTAACTGTCAACATCGTAACCCCCACCTATAAGAACATAATTTACAATACACCAATCATTTCAGGAAACACGCCCAATTCCACATTATCAATAATGCAAGAAATTACACATATAATACAAGTCAATGGCCCTCTCATGGAACCCACACCCAAACTGTTAGTGTACCAAAACATGGTACCTGATCTAATGCAAGTTAGTATGCCGGAACGTAGCACCCGATCCAATAATTATGCCGGTACGTGGAAACCGATCCAATGCAAGTTAGCGTGTCGGTACGTGACACACAATCCAATGCAAGTTAGTGTGTCGATACGTGACACCCGATCCAATCCTCACAATCATAATCATATTCACATCCATAACATACAATACCCACTTCATATAGTCAAGTACTCAAGTTCATGGCATGCATTGTTCATAATCAATTCATTAGATTCGTTATTACCGTTATACTTTGCTTATACACATACATATCATACAGTCACCAGTCAACAACATTCCATAAAATAGGAAATCACAACCATCGCCTCAACCCTATTCCACGAACTAGGGATTTCTCCTACGGCATACGACTAATGTCACACTTAGGAATAAATGCATAATCAATACTTTCTCGGTGCGCAAAAAGCCTACACATGCATTTTACCGTCAATTTCAATATACTACGCAGTGAATATCAGATTTGAAACTACTCAATTAAATAAACCTAGCCTACCTGGGCGCCAAGCTGCTGCACAGAATTAATACTCAAATTTGGGTTTCTGGGAGACAAGATGGTGAAATTGACCAAGAATCCGCAAGTCATCGATTTTACTTATGCTAGAACTCTCTTCCTCCTTCTTTCCCAAACCTAGATCATCTTTTGGAGGGTTTCTGGTGTGATTTACGTCTAATTTAGGTGTTTTAGGAAGAAGGAAAAAATAAGATTTCGCATTACTTATATTCTACCTCGCCCAAGCCGCTCTGGCAGTTACTTAACCCGCCGTGGCGCCGCCGCCCTAGCGGCATCTGACCCGCCCTGGTGGGACATTGGCCCAGTATTTTCCTGAAGTTTTTGCTTTGCCTAAATAGCGACGGTTTGGGTCATTACATGAAAGACAAAAAATAATTGCCATAATTATCGTTTCATAAAAGAAAAAAAATATTGGTGAATAAATTATATAAATAAATTTCAAAAATATTTATTTTTGTTATGTTTGTAATTAAAAAAATAGTTTTGTAATTAAAAAGTAGTATGTCAATATATCGTTAATTAAGGTCTTAAATAATATATTCTTGTAATTTTCACTATTTAGGCAGTACTTTAGAGTACTTTCTATTGCTCATTTAATTTATTACCAATTAAAGACAATCAAACAAAAAAGAACACATCACTTTTTTTAATAAAAGATGGGCTGGCCCACACTTGTACCAGTCTGAAAAAATTAATTTAATAATAATAAAAAAAATCCACAATATCTCTAAAGAACCCTTTTCAAGAATTAAAAAAAAAGTTTTTTCTTCTTATTAAGTGTAGTAATAGTTCAACTGTACTACACTTCTCCAGTACAAGTACAATACTAACTACTTTTCAAGGCCAAAATTTTGGGAAAAAATGAATCTTCTTTTCCTTTCTCCCCCTCCCCCTCCCTTTTTTTTTTATTAACAAATAGCAATTTTATATATAGTCTAACTTTCAACTCTTCAAGAGTGGAAGATTTTTCAATTCTTCAAGAAAGGCGTCGAACTAGTATATTCTGTCATCTTTCAAATTTCATTAGAAACAATCTTTTCTTAAAATAAAAAATCCTTAAAATCCAAAAAAAAATAATATATCTACAAATTTTGTCTCAAAAAAAGAATATATATATATATATTAGGTATGTTGTTCAAAGGAACAATGGAGAAAATAAGGATATTATTCAATTACAGACTATATATATTAGGTATGTTGTTCAAAGGAACAATGGAGAAAATAAGGATATTATTCGATTACAGACTTAGATATGTAGAATAATCGTAACACGTCTGATTTTAGATAAAAAATTTACAAGTTCGATTCTCATCGGATCTATATTTGATTAGATTCTGATCTACTAAGATTTCTTAAAGGTAAGAATCAATTTTATTTTCATATTTACGGATTTTCTATTTTCTAAATCCAGATTATTATTAAATTTATTTTCTATAAGAAAAAATTTATTAAAAAAACTTAAGCAATAATTATTTCAAGAAACAACATCTCACTCATGGAGCAATAACCTAAGCTCTGATACAATTGTAAGAATTAAACAATATTTGGTACAAAATTTGTGCAACTTTGATTATTGTAGCGGAATGAAATTCACGAACTGAATATTTGCTCCAAATCCAACTTTGAATCTCAAGGAAACAAAGTGGAATCCACAAACTAAATATCCTCTTGGATTGTTTGATGTCAATCTTAAGAAATTAATGGCCTGTTATTTTTCCTTTTTGTTTCTTCCTTTTTTGTCTAATATTTTTTTCTCCCTTTTCTTTAAACATTAAGTACTATTTTGAAGGGAGTGGATGTTATGGTTAAAACTATGTAATCGTTCCCACTCTTTTTCAAAAGAGTATTTATCTTCTTTTTTCAGAAACATTATTGGGTCGGATCGGGTCAGATGCACATGGACGACCCATGACCCCAAAAAAATTATAAAACATTTAACGTGTCACCATTAGCAACACATAATCTAGCTTGTCTCCAAATACGATCAATGGTACTTCTTGATGCGTTGAACAAAATACTTTCTTGCTTTACATAACCATGTTTAATTTTTCCATTCTTATTTGTTTTCAAAAGCCACTCCGCAATTGCTCGACACTCGTTCAGATTCAATCTCCTTTTTGTGGTAATTGGATCTTCTGAAAATTCAATACTCATTTTATGATACCTTTTTCTTAAAATAAAATCACTGATTGGAAAAAATGTAAAAGGAAAAATTGAAAAATTAAAGGTGAGGTATATAGAGTTCATTAGCTAATATTTTAAAATTTGGAGAAAAAATTGGCGCTTGAAACTGGAAAATTTAAGTCTTTTCCTACAATTTTTTTTTATGTTGCCAATTTTTTAAAACTACAATTAAAATCATGAAAAAAGAACTACTTTTATTGGCAATGGCAAAAACTGCATAATTTTGTGTCACGACGCCGACCGTCATGATTGGCACCCACATTAACTCTCCGATGGGAGAACCACTACTACAGCCCAAACCAAACAACTAATCTAAAAACTAAGGCATTTAAGTATATGAAAGCAGTTAAGTACTAAGGAAAGAATTAGGGAGTTCTCATAAACTTCAACAAAAGTCTAACAAGGAACTAAATAATGCGGAAGAAATAACCTAGAACCTGAAAGTCAATGTACCAAAACATCTAAAGTTCAACAACTCTAAACAAGAAGGGATGCAACCCCAATCTAATGAACTAATCAACTAACTAGAACATAGTCTAAGTCCAGATATGGTGGAAATAAACGAAATAGAACCCATTGAAGCCCGGAAGAATTGGCTCACCTTTGAATTCGAACGATCATTGATCTCCTAAGCGAGGTCTGTCAGTAGCCGCTTGAAGATGCCCAGTACTCAACAAAAATAAGAGCAAGTGCAGTATCAGTACATAACCATAGTGTACTAGTAGGATCACACGGCTATCCTACTAAGTGCAACATACATAAGTCATCACAACAATATAATCACATGCATAAATCGAACATATACAATAGTATCCACATTTACTAACAACGAACAACTTTACATTTCTCAAGATAGACAATTATATCAAATTATTGCTCCTCTCATGGAACCCAAACCCAAACAGTTAGCATACCAGAACGTGGTACACGGTCCAATGATTATGCCAAAACGTGACAACCGATCCCATAATTACGCCGAAATGTGGCAACCGATCTATTCAACATACCAAAATCACAATCACAAGTACATCCTCAAGATCATACATTTAGGTCATGATTCATGGCAATCATCATTCATCTATCTCATTTACAACAAGTGTGATGAATAATGCAACATTCATATACATACATGTATCATAATGAAGCAAGAATAAACATACATCACACAATCATAGAATCACAACCATCACCTACCTCAAAACAAGCTTGAAACCCTAAGAAACTTGATCCTTTCCTTTTCGGATTCATTCCGCTTGTTCTTGGTCTACAAACATTCAATACAATACGGAAATCAATAAACAATCACTAATTACCCAAATTGCTAACAATTCTATAAACCCTTGATCAAACCCATGATCCCAAGTATCCAAAATAGGGTTGTTTAATTTCCACCATAGAATATTGATCAATACTCTCCCCCATTATTAATTACCCATTCTACTACGTTCTACGGGTCGAAAGGTGGATTCGGGAAGTGAAAAGCTTAACTTTAGCCTCAAGAATGGTGGAAAACTATTAGGAGTCGCCAGGGGTTTGTTTCTTAGCTCTAAAAATAAAAAAAGTGCAAAATAAGGTCGTTTAGGGGTTTATTTACGATATTAAGTCACGTCAAACCCGCCACAGCGGCCCTCACCCCGCTGTAGCGACCCCGCCAGAGCGACAAAAACCCCCCGCCAAGGCGGTTTGCACGAATCAGTGAGCTATTTAAAGAATTTCAAGACCCCCATTTCAAAACACACATCTAATCAAAGACGTTCAGAAAATACCTTCACGCTACGATCGATTCCGGGAGTTCTACTTGCCCGAATTCGATTCCGTAAAGTCATACGGATTCCTTAAAGAGTTATCTAACTACGCATCTAATCGAAATCATAAATAATTCACCTGATTGTTACCAGATTTTTCTACACCTTAATGACTCTGATTTCGTCCAAATCTGGACTAGGTTGGGAAAATCCAAATACTACGAAAAAGTTTTCTGGCCCCAAATTTCCCCCCGTTGGCATTCTGTAATGACGGAAACAGGTCGGTACAATAGATATCAATTTACCCATCACTTGTCCTCGAGTGACAAAACTTAGGAAAAATAGGCTAAGGAAAGAATGAAGTAGTATATGAATCGACGAACAATTGGGGATACTTGTCTCGCATGTCCCTCTCGGTTTCCCAAGTAGCTTCCTCAACTGGACGATGCTTCCATTGAACTTTAACGGACTTAATATCCTTGGTCCTCAACTTGCGCACATCACGATCAAGAATTGCAATTAGTTCCTCCTCATATTGGAGGTCCTTGTCCAACACAATTGAGTCCCACTTAATGGTATAATCCCCGTCACCGTGATACCTCTTCAACATGGACACATGAAATACTGGATGAACACCCGATAGATTAGAAGGTAAAGCCAATCTATATGCTACCGGTCTAGCACATTCAATAATCTCAAATGGACCAATGTATCTAGAACTTAGCTTACCTTTCTTACCAAATCTCATCACACTCTTCATGGGTGATACCTTAAGAAGAACATTTTCACCAGTTTGAACGTCATGTCTCTTACCTTATGATCCGTATACTTCTTCTGCCTACTCTGGGCGGCTAAGAGCTTAGCTTGAATACTCCTCAACTTATCTTGAGCATCTTTCACTAGATCGGCCCCCAAAGGTTTCACATCTCCAGCAACCATCCTATGGGTGATCTACATCCCCTCCCATAGAGTGCCTCAAATGGTGCCATATCTATGCTGGAGTGATAACTATTATTATAGGAGAATTCACACAGAGGTAAGAACTTATCCCAATGTCCTCCAAAACCAATTACACATGCCCTCAACATGTCCTCTAACACTTGGATAGTCCTCTCTGACTGCCCGTATGTCTGTGGATGGAAGGTTGTACTAAAAGTGAGTTGTGTGCCCAATTCATCATGTAATTTTCTCCAAAACTTGAATGTGAATTAGGTGCCACGGTCTGAGATGATAGAGAGGGGCACCCCATGCAACCTCACTGTCTCTTTTACATACACCTTAGCCAAAGGTCGCTTGGATGCACTCAAGCAAGCTAAACTACCCATACTCATCACTTTCAGACTCAAAGCGTCTGCCACTACATTAGCCTTACCCGGATGGTATTGAATGGTGACATCATAATCTTTAAGTAACTCCATCCACCTTCGCTGTCTTAAATTCAGATCATTTTGAGTGAGCACATGCTGCAAGCTACGATGATCAGTAAATACCTCACATTTAACAACATAAAGGTAATGCCGCCATATCTTAAGAGCAAACACCACTGCTGCCAACTCCAAATCATGTGTTGGATAATTCCTCTCATTCACCTTCAATTGACGCGAGTCATAAGCTATAACATTCTTATCCTGCATCAATACAACACCCAAACCAGAATGTGAAGCATCACAATAAATAATAAAATCCTTACCTTCCACTGATACTGCTAGGATAGGTGCGGTGGTCAAGAGAGTCTTGAGCTTCAGAAAGCTCTCCTTACATTTTTCAGTCCATTCAAATGGTATATCCTTTTTCGTCAAATTAGTCAAGTGTGTGGCAATAGAAGCAAAGTTCTTCACAAATCGACGATAATAGCTAGCGAGCCCAACAAAACTCCTAACTTCCATCGCAGAGCTAGGTCTAATCCAATTCTTATCCGTCTCAATCTTTTGATAATCTATCATAACGCCTTCTTTTGAGACTACATGTCCAAAAAATGCAACCGATGTCAACCAAAATTCACATTTCAAAAATTTAGCATACAACCTTTGTTTCCCAAGAACGCCCAAAACAATACGAAGATGGTTGGCATGCTCTTCCTCACTTTTTGAATAGACCAAAATATCATCAATAAAGACTATGACGAAAGAATCAAAAAATGTCTTGAACACTCCATTCATTAAACTCATAAAAGTTGCAGGTGCATTGGTTAAACCAAAAGACATAACCAAAAACTCATAGTTCCCATAGCGGGTTCTAAACGCCGTCTTGGGCACACTCTCAGGCCTAATTTTCAATTGTTGGTAGCCAGACATTAGATCAATCTTAGAGAAAACTGATGCACCTTGTAGTTGGTCAAAAAGATCATCTATTCGAGGCAAAGAATACTTGTTTCGAATAGTGACTCTACTTAATTGCCGATAATCTATACACATTCTCATACTTCTATCTTTTTTCTTAACAAACAAAACTGGAGCACCCCATGGGGAAGCACTAGGACGAATAAATCCCTTATCAAGAAGCTCTTTGATTTAAGCCTGTTGACTTTTCAACCCAATACAAAACTTTTATCAAACATAATAAAACTAATACAACTTTTTAAACATGAATAGCATGCCTCTTATACCATAACCAAACGGCCCTTAATATCATAATATTTAGGGAAAAGTGTACGAAATATATCTGAACTTTGACCAAAATTGATGGAACAATTCCAAACTTTAGGTAGGACCTATTACCCCCTACACTATTTAATAGTGTATTTTAAAAATATATAAGTGTCCATGTGGCGTCATAAATATTGCATCATTATAAATAGTAAATTGTCCACGTGGGCACTTATATATCTCTAAAATACACTATTAAAAAGTGTAAGGGGGTAATAGGTCCTGGCCAAAGTTTGAGATTGTTACTGCATTTTCGGACAAAGTTCAGATATATTTCAGATTTTTTTCTCTAATATTTATTTCACTAATTAAATTTGTCCGTAAATACTACTGAATGAGTTTTGTTTAATATTATTTACTAGTGAATTATCTGGATGAACTTTTGAATATTAACTTTTTTTAAAATATTCAAATTTTAATCGAATATATTATTAACACTTTGATTATACAGTTTACTATGATTTTTCATTATTCAAGAATTTTTAATCTTCGATATAAAATCTTGTATAATATATGAAATTTGAAAAAAAAGAAGTTGTGTTTTTTTAAAAGAATGTAAAGAGAGAAAAGAATTTAAAAAAAATCGAACTCAATTCTGTGAAATGTACATCAAAATCTTATATTTCTAGCTTTTTAAGTTTTCTAGACGTAAAAATAAGTAATCAAAAGGCAATATTCTCAAGTCTCAAGATAAAATATAAAATAAATATTAAATAAATAGTACATAAAAATAAATTACTCTTTCCATTTCAAAATAATTGAAGATTATTGGGGACTGAGGTGTCCTTTAAGAAAGGAAGATTATGACATAAATTAGACATTACTTTTCATTTTTTCCCTTATTAATTAGGATAAATCCTTTTAGTCATAAAAGTTGTCACAACCCAGACTATCGTGATTGGCACCCACACTAACCCTCCGATGGGAGAACCACTACTACAACCCAAACCAAGCAACTAAAACAAAAACTAACGCATTAAAGTTACGAAAGCAAGTCAAATAACTAAAAAATGAAGTTCCCATAAACTTCCAAAAGATCTAACAACTAAACAATGCAGAAATAACACCTAGAACCTAAAAGTCAATGTACCAAAACATCTAACAAGATCCATAAGTCTAACAAGAAGGGTTACGACCCCAAACTAATGAACTAATAACTAACTAGAAAAGTCTAAGTCTGAAATGTGGACATAGACGAAAGAAGAACTCATGGCAGCATGAAAGAACTAGCTCACCCTTGAATTCGATCGGCGATCACTGATATTCTAAGCGAGGTCTGTCAATAGCAGCCTGAAGATGCCCTGTACTCAACAAAGAATGAGCAAGTGCAGTATCAGTACACAACCACAGTGTACTGGTAGGATCACGTGACTATCCCACTAAGTGCAACATACATAAGTCATTACAACAATATAGTCACATGCATAATATCGAACATATACAAGATTATCAACATTTACGAAAAATACACAGTTTCACATTTCTCAAGATACACAATTATGTCAAATCATTGATCCTCTCATGGAACCCAAACCCAAACAGTTAGCATACCAGAACGTGGTACCCGATCCAATGATTATGCCGGAACGAGGCAACCGATCCAAGTTAGTGTGTCGGAAAGCAACACCCGATCCATTCAACAAGACACAATCACAATCACAAAGTACATTCTCATAATCATACAATCAAGTCATGATTCATGACATTCATCATTTATATATCCTCATTTGCAAATAATGTGATCAATAATGCAACATTCACATACATACATATATCATTATGAAGCAAGAACAAACATATATCACGCAATCATAGAACCACAACCATCACATACCTTGAAACAAGCTTGAAACCCTAAGAAACTTGATTCTTCCCTTTCCGGATTTGTTCCGCTTGTTCTTGATCTACAAACAATCAATATAATACGGGAATCAATAAAAAATCACTAATTACCCAGATTATTAACAATTCTAACAACCCTAGATCATACCCATGATCCCACTATCCAAATTAAGGCTTTTTTCATCATAATTCTCAGATCAAAACTCTTCTCCATCGATAATTACCCATTAGATTACGTTCTACGGATTGAAAAATGGATTCGGGGAGTTAAAATCTTACCTTTAGCCTCAAGAATGGTGGAAAACTGTCAAGAAAACCCTTGGGTTCGTTCCTTAGCTCTCAAGTTCAAAAATTGCAGAATAAAACATTTTTGGGGTTTATATTCGACTTTAAGTCGCGTGTGCCCTGCCACAGAGGCACTCAACCTGCTACAGCGGCCCTGACCAGCCGACATAAATCCCGCCCCAGCGACTTGCACGGATCCAGTGAACTATTTTAATAATTCCAAGACCCCCATTTCACAACACACCTTCAACCAACGATACTCAGAAAATACCTATTCACGCTAAGATCAATTTTGGGAGTGCTACTCGCCAGAATTCAATTATGTAAAGTCGTACGGATTCCTTAACGACTTATCTATCTACTCATGTGGTCAAATTCATAATTAAATCAACCAATTGCTACCATATTTCCATAGACTTTAATGACTCCAATTTCGTCCAAATCTGGACTAGGTTGGGAAATTTTAAGTTACTACGAAAAAGTTTTCCGGCTAAAAAATTTTCCACGTTGGCTTTTCTATAACGACAAAACCCGATCCTTACAATAGATACCAATTTACCCATCACTCGTCCCCGAGTGAAAAAACTTAAGAAAAATAGGCTAAAGAAATAATGAAGTAGTACCTGAATTGACGAACCATTGGGGATACTTGTCTCGCATGTCCTTCTCGGTTTCCCAAGTAGCTTCCTCAACTAGACGCCACTTCCATTGAACCTTCACAAACTTAATCTCCTTGGTCCTCAACTTACGCACATCACGATCAAGAATTGCAACCGGTTCCTTCTCATATTGGAGGTCTTTGTCTAACACAATTGAGTCCCACTTAATGATATAATCTCTATCACCATGATATATCTTCAACATGGACACATGAAATACTGGATGAACTCCCGATAGGCTGGAGGTAAAACCAATCTATAAGGCACTGGCCCTACACGTTCAAGAACCTCAAAGGGACCAATGTATCGCAGACTTAGCTTGCCTTTCTTGCCAAATTGCATCACCCTTTTCATAGGTGATACCTTAAGAAGAACATTCTCACCAGTTTGAAAAGACATATTTTTTACCTTATGGTCTGCATATTTCTTTTGTCTACTCTGGGCTGCTAAGAGTTTAGTTTGGATGCTCCTCACCTTATCTTGAGCATCCTTCACTAAATCAACCCCCAAATGTTTCACATCTGCAGCCTCAAACCATCCTATGGGAGATCTACATCCCCTCCCATAAAGTGCCTCAAATGGTGCCATATCAATGCTGGAGTGATAGCTATTATTATAAGAGAACTCACACAAAGGTAAGAACTTGTCCCAATGTCCTCCAAAATCAAGCACACATGCCCTCAACATGTCTTCTAACACTTGAATAGTCGTCTCCAACTGCCCGTCCGTTTGTGGATGGAAGGTTGTACTAAAAGTGAGTTGACTGCCCAATTCATCATGCAATTTCCTCCAAAACTTGGATGTAAATTGGGTACCACAGTCTGAGATGATAGAGAGGGGCACCTCATGCAACCTCACTATCTCTTACACATACACCTTAGCCAATTTTTCAGAATTATAATCTATTCTTAAAAAAATAAAATGGGCTGACTTAGTCAATCTATCAACCACTACCAAAATAGAATCAAACATCCCCAAAGTCTTGGGAAGACCAACCACAAAATCCATGGCTATCCTCTCCCACTTCTATTCCGAAATTGGCATTCTCTGAAGTAAACCTACATGCCTTTGGTGTTCATACTTCACTTGTTGACAATTTTGACACTTAGCCACAAACTCTGCTATATCCTTCTTCATGCCTGGCCACCAATAAATTTGCTTCAAATCTCGGTACATCTTGGTCACATCCGAATGAATGGAATATCGCGAACCATGAGATTTTGTCAACAATTTTTGAATCAAGTCATCAACTCGAGGAACAAAAATCCTTCCTTTAAAACTAAGCACACCTTCTGCATCAAGAGTGGTCTCTTGTGCCTTACCAATCACAGTCTTCTTCTTGAGTTCATTTAAATTTTCATCCTCATATTGTTTGGCCTTGATCTCTTCCATGAACGTGGCCCTAGCCTCAATGCTAGCTAACACCCCACCTCTTTATGAGATGCCTAACTGTATGAAATTAGATTCCAAGGACTGAATTTCCCGAGCCAAAGGTCGCTTGGTTATACTCAAGCAAGCTAGACTACCATACTCACCGCTTTTCGACTCAAAGCGTCCGCCATAACATTAGCCTTACCCTGATGGTATTGAATGGTCACATCATAATCCTTGAGTAACTCCATACACCTTCGCTGTCTCATATTCAGATACTTATGAGTGAACACATGCTGAAAACTATGATGATCAGTAAATACCTTACACTTAATACCATAGAGGAAATGTCGCTAGATCTTAAGAGTAAACACTACCGCTGCCAACTCCAAATCATGTGTTGGGTAATTCCTCTCATGCACCTTCAATTGATGTGATGCATAAGTTATAACATTCTTATCCTACATCAACACATCACCCAAAACAGAATGTGAAGCATCACAATAAACAATAAAATCTTTACCTTCAACCGGTAATGCTAGAATAGGTGCGGTGGTCAAGAGAGTCTTGATCTTTTCAAAGCTCTCCTCACATTTTTCAGTCCATTTAAATGGTATCTCCTTTTTGGTTAAATTTTTCAAGTAAGTGGCAATGGAAGCAAATTTCTACACAAATCAACGATAGTAGTTAGCAAGCCCCACAAAACTCCTATCTTCCATCACATAGCTAGGCAAAACCCAATTCTTAACTGCTTCAATCTTTTGGGGATCTACCATTACCCCTTCTTTTGACTCTACATGTCCCAAAAATGCAACAGAAGTCGACCAAAATTCACACTTACAAAATTTAGCATACAAACTTTGTTTCCCATGAACACCCAGAATAATACAAAGATGGTCGGCATGCTCTTCCTCGCTTTTCGAATAGACCAAAATGTCATCAATAAAGACTATAGCAAACGAGTCAAAAAATGGCTTGAACACCCCATTCATCAAACTCATGAAAGTTGCAGGCGCATTAGTCAAACCAAAAGACATAGTCAAAATTCATAGTGCCCATAGTGGGTTCTAAATGCTATCTTGGGCACATCCTCAGGCCTAATTTTCAACTGATGGTAGACAGACCTTAGATCAATCTTAGAGAAGACTGATGCACCTTGCAATTGGTCAAAAATATCATCTATTCAAGGAAAATGGTACTTGTTTCTAATAGTGACGCTATTCAATTGTCGATAATCTATACGCATTCTCGTACTACCATCCTCTTTCTTAACAAACAAAACTGGAGCACCCCATGGGGAAGCACTAGGGCGAATGAATCCTTTATCAAGAAGATCTTGGATTTGAGCCTTAAGCTCTCTTAATTCTACCGGAGCCATGCGATATGAAGGGATAGAAATGGGACGAGTACCAGGTTCTAAATCAATGCAGAAGTCTATATCCCTATCCGGAGGCATACCAGGCAAATCATTAGAAAACACTTCTCCAAATTCTGACACCACAGAAATTGACTCAATAGATGGAGACTCAACCTCAACATCCCGAATATGAGCCAAATAATCCAAACAACCCTACTCTACTAGTTTACTAGCCCGAATGGAGGGTATGATCTTAGCTTGATTAGACTTGTACACCTCTTCCCACTCTAACTTTTCTCTTCCCGGAATTTCTAGAGTTACAGACTTAGTATTACAATTAAGCACAACATAATAGGGAGACAACCAAGTCATGCCTAAGATTATATAAAAGTCAGTCATATCCAAAATCACCAAATTTGCCCAAGTTTGAAAACCCTTAAACAAAATAGGACAAGCACGGTAGACATGGGTGACTATGACAGATTTTCCAACTAGGGTAGAAACATGGATGGGGGCATCAAGTATATAACAAATCATAACAAATTCTGAGGCAAATCTCACGGATACATATAAATAAGTAGAACCCAGATCACATAACACATTAGCCATCCGGTCAGAGATAAGAATAGTACATGTGATCACTGCGTCAGACGCCTCTGCCTCATTCTTGCCCGAAAAGGCATAACACTGAGCCCTATCATCTTGATGAGCTACTTTCCTGCCAGGTTGCGCTGCACCTCTGCCTGCGTTACCATTTCCTCTACCCCCACGACCTCGTTGATTATCTCCTCGCCCACCTTGTGGATGTCCTCGACCATTATTACCATTTTCCACGGGTACCACTGCTCTAGTTTGTTGCTGCATGGAATCCAACACATTTGGGTGGGGACAATCTCTTCTCATATGCCCAAGTTCTTTATAATTTTAGCAAGTACGATAAAAAGATGGTCTGCCGCCCGTCAAAGGTGCGACTCCCTAGCTATCTTGAATCAAATTATGAGATGGAATTCCTGAGTAGTTACCTGTAGAGGCAGGCATATCAGACTGAATTAGCTTGGCTGCAAGCGTTGGCCTTCCGGACCCCTGGAGTAAGAAACTTGAAAGTTACCCGAGTTCTTGGCCCTTTTAGCCAGTGCCTTAGCCTGGCCGTCTCACCTCACCCCCTCCACTTTCTTAACAAATTCAGTTACCTCATTAAAGCTCCTCCCTGCAGAGGTCATATAAATAGAAAATACCTGCAACTCAGAGTTTAATCCTGTAATAAATAAACAGATCCTCTCCTCCACAATAGTCACCAATTGAGTAACATATCTTGTAGCACCCCGTAAAAACCTAGTAAGACCTAGCTAAGGCTTGACTAAATCTAGTAGGTTGAACTTAGAGCCTCACATGTTAGTTTATAGTTGGAAACTTGTTTAAATAATGAAAAATGGCTTTTGAAGTTAGTTGAGGAGATTGGAGGTCAAACGTCAAGAAACGACTATAACATCTGGAAACTAGTCATTTGAACTAGTGAGTTGAAGGAGTCTTGTCGTTGAAGTTTGGAGTGTTGTTTCTATCTTTTGAAGATTTCTAGAATTGAATTAAAAGCTTTTGAGAGGGTTCCAAGGGTGATAGCTACCCATGGATGAAAACCACCATACATTAGGTGTAGAAACCCACGAAAATCCTGAGAGAAATTCTCCATCTTCAAGCCCCTAGGTTGGTTTCTTCATTGCTCTTCAATGGTGTTCTTGGAAAGAAGACTTTGGGAGAGAAAGGGAATAGGGTTTTGATTGGGGGGTCTTTAGTTGAATTGAATTAATGAATTAGTTTAGGGTCCTATAAGTTTATATAAGTCATTAATTAACCACCTAACCGACCTCCCTTAACCCCCACTTAATTAACTAACCCCTAACTCAAAACAAAACTGCCAACACAAGGCCCAACCTACGGACAGGACAGCCCTCCACCGACCGTAGACCAATGTACTGGCTGTGGTTGGCTTCCGTGTTTTGGTACTGTGGATCTAAATGCTGCAGGACTAAGGAGAATCTTCTAAGTATGGACTCACTAGGTCCATCCACGGACCATGGTATGATCTACGGGGCGTGGTTTGCCTCCGTAGATCACCACCAAAAGAAACAGACCATGCTGTCCAGGAAGCTTTGGGGGACTGTTTTGGGGTCCTCCTCAAGGACCCCTCGAGTGGTCTTTGGGGAGTCATACCCCGGAGGTTTAACCCCTAAACATGTCCATCCAAGTATGAGAGTTTTCAACTCAACCCCATGGATTCCTTTCTAAGTTGTTCTTAAAAATTGAACTATGTTTATTATTGGTAATAATACTGATTTTAGATGGTTTTAACTTCAAATCTAAAGAATCCATGAGTTTTTCCCCAACCCTAGCTGTGAGTTTTCTCTACACAATGAATGTTGTTAGAAGTTGATTCAATTTATTGAATTAGAGTTTTTTATGATGTAATTACATGATCTAAGTATAGTTTTACATGTATTCTTGATTACCTTATGAATCTAAGATGAAACTGACTAGGTCTAGGATTATATCATGAAAGAGGCAAATTGAGGGGTTAGATGTGATCTTCTAGGGTTGATGAATTTTGTTGATGAATGGCATTAGTTTAGATCACCTAGACATGAATGGAATATGATAGAATCTTGTAGATATGAATTACCTTAAAAATGATCATATTGGTTATGTTGTTGGATTATGATGTCTATCTATTGTGCCAAATCTAAGATGTTAGACTTGATCTCAACTCTTGGCCTTGAAGACCAATCTATGAAGGTATGTTATGTGAAGTTACTATATATGAATGGATTGATCCACTTATGGTGGGAGTGTTTACTTGTCAAGTATTCTAATTATTAATTGTTGATCCACTTATGGTAGAGGTGCTTACTTGCCATATATATTGTAGTGTTGAGATAAGGTCTGTCTCCCCTACAACCCTAGCTATGACTAGTATGATACAATATGAATATGAATGTTATGTTATGATCATGATGGTGTTGCTATGATGAATGTATCCATGTCTATTGTAATGAATATTAGATATGTTGATTTACATGGTCTAAGACCCTTAAATGCAATATATGTGAATCGTGCATGAGTTGGGATATTATGTACATGTTGTGACCCCCTTGAGAAGGCGGTGTATATGATGATAATGTTGTTGTTGTTGTACCGTTGTGAGAACAATCATGCACACACACACACTCCATGCATAAACATGAATATGATGTATCAATGGTGTTAATTGAAAGTATAGTTCTCATATGCACCTTTACTCATTATTATGCATGAAATGTGCATGACCATGATGATCCTATTGTGTTGATTGAAAGTCCATTCTCATGAGAACACATAATCTTAGTGTGGAATTTATACTCACATACTAATGATGATTCTAAGGTTGAAAGTTAGTTCTCACCTTTAAATGAATCTATGAGCTATTTAGTGAGTTGTATTGAACGAACGGTAAAGTATGCCTTCACACATGTAGATACAATTCCATACTAATTATGTATAATTGGGAAATAATGCCTAGTACCTAGTGGATATGGACGATGAGGAAAAGGCCCCTCCGCTAATGCAATAGGTTGGTTCATCTATAGTAAACTCATGAGATGGAAGCTCCTCCGCTAATGCAATAGGTTGGGTTTCTAGTAGCAATATCCCTATCCCATAACTATGTGCCAAACATAGGACTTAGCTAGTGGATCCACTTAGAAGCTAAATATAATTAGTTCTACCTTTGGCAAGTAAGAACGCCTTCTTTTGGTGTGGGGTTATATGACACCGGATTTCATGTAGCTCACATAGTCTATGTCGGTTATGGCAACCTTTCCCTATAATAATGAAGTTAATGTATGAGACATGAACTATACTATGACTTATTGGTGAGTTTACTTAGTAGGAGTGGGGGTATGGGACTTCACTTCCACATTGCACAAGTAGACTTAGCAAGATGTCATGGGATTGTTCCTATGCAGTATGATGACATTCGAATGCATGTATGTATATTGAATGGATAGTTATTATGCATTACTTTCCTTGTATTCGAGTAATGTACATCACTATTTCCTTAATTTGTGAATATTGCATATAATGAATTGTAAAGATGTAATGCATCCCTAAGGTAGCTTCATAGGAGTACTTAGTAGGGTTGGTATTATGGGATGCTAACCCCACATTGCACAAGTGTTTCCTAGAGGTTACTAAGGTAATGGCTTTACCATGAAATGAGTATGAATGTGATATTTGTGTTGTACATTGTAAATACATCCTAGTTACCATACATTGATCAAATGTGTTTTAGTGGTTGCTTATGTGATGATTACTGCATGATGTGATGGTCTTGGTATTTAACCGTGTATTCTTGTATAATTGGAGGTTATGTATTGTGAAGATTGGGATGTGTATTATATTGATATTGGAGACTATGCTTGTTGTTATAATGATATTTCTCAGGTTATAATGAAATGTATGTGAGTTGCCTTATTGGTTGCATTCTCCAACTATTTCAAAGATGATGTTAAAAATGGCATAAAGCATGATTTCAAATGAAATGTCCCTTTCTAGCATATTTTAAATGTTTTTATGCATAGCTACCATACTTGGTACATTCTTGTGCTAACCCATATTTCTATGTTTTCTACAAATGTAGGGGGTTGGTTCATGGAGATGGGATATATTGGTTCAAGCTTGGGATAGGTGATCCTCCAATCTAGTTGACGAGTCCTCAAGTTCAGGGACAAACATCTTACTTAGTAGATGCCTTAGTAGTTTCTTTATAGTTTCATTTTAGAACTATGTAAGGGTTGTATCCTTATATGTCTAAGTATTCTATTGTATTAGATGGCCAATGAGATAGTTTTTAGACTCTTTTTGACTTTATAGAAATGACTTCGATTGTTGAACAAAAAGTTTTAATTTTCCAGTTTTATTCTATGACATATGCAATGATGTATGCTAAGGGCTTGTGTGAGACCCCTTCGGGGTTAGGTACGCCATGTCACGTCTAGGGGATAGTCTCGGGTCGTGACATATCTAGACAAAGCATGGAACTTGACCTCATAAGCAGCCACAGACATACCACATTGCCCCAAAGCCATGAACTCATCCTTCTTGCGATCTCTCAAAGTCCTAGGAACATATTTCTCTAAAAACAGAGCATGAAACTAGGGCCAAGATAGTGGGGGTAAAGCTGAAGATCTCCATTCCATATAAGCTCTCCACCACTGCTTAGCCTCACCTTGAAGCTGAAAAGTCACGAACTCAACCCCATGCTGATGGACAATTCCCAACTTATGAAGCCTCTCATAGAAGTCTAAAATAAACTCATAAATATCCTCACTTTCAGAACCAAGAAATATAGGAGACTTAAGCTTCAAAAACTTAGTCAAAATTTCATGCTCATTACCAGTCATAACAGAACCAAACAAAGAATAGAAGAACGCATCATTACCTCCAGTCCCACCTACCTTGGGAGTAGTGACAACAATTGGAGGATTGGCAGGGGCTTGAGTTGCTTGATTAGACGGAAGCATTCCAGGACCAACCAACCCTTTCAAGAATGACATGATTTGTTGAGCTAACACTGGGTCTATTAGAGGAACACCGATAGTTTTAGCCTGCACCTCTTCCTCTTGTCCAACCTCCTCAACATTTTCAATCTCAACATTCTCCTATTTCTCTTCATGATGCACAGAACGGGCCTCATTTTGGGGAGCATTTTCCACTGGTACCCCATCTGTAGTAGGCGCCACTTTTCCTCGGCCTCTACCCCTAGCTCTTCTTCTACCCCTACCTCGACTGCGACCTCTCGCTGCAGATTCCTCAACTGGAGCATTGACGGGAGCTAAGGTCCTGACACCGTTGAATTTAGTATTAACCATCTGCGAACAGAAGAGTGAATGAGGTTATATACCGATTCGAGTCGACAGATACCAATTGGAATCAAGTTATAGCACGAAAGGAGACTAGAGAAATAGAGGGCTTTTCCTAAAGTCATGTAGCCTCTTGAAGAAAAGTACAGACATTTCTGTACGATTCCGCAAGACTCAACTAGACTCGTTTTGGTACATCGAGATCAACGAACCTAGGCTCTGATACCAACTTTATCTTGACCCAGACCATCATGATTGGCACCCACACTAACCCTCCGGTGGGAGAACCACTACTACAACCCAAACCAAGCAACTAAACCAAAAACTAACGCATTTAAGTTACGAAAGCAAGTCAAATAGCTAAAAACTGACATAAACTTCCAAAAGATCAAACAACTAAACAATGCAGAAATAACACCTAGAACTTGAAAGTCAATGTACCAAAATATCTAACAAGATCCGTAAGTCTAACAAGAAGGGTTACGACCCCAAACTAATGAACTAATAACTAACTAGGAAAGTCTAAGTCCGAAATGTGGACATAGACGAAAGGAGAACTCATGGCAGCCTGAAAAAACTGGCGCACCCTTGAATTTGATCGGCTATCACTGATCTTCTAAGCGAGGTCTGTCAATAGCCTCCTGAAGATGCCCTGTACTCAACAAAGAAAGAGCAAATGCAGTATCAATACACAACACAATATACTGGTAGGATCACGCGGCTATCCTACTAAGTGCAACATACATAAGTCATTATAACAATATAATCACATGCATAATATCAAACATATACAAGATTATCAACATTTATGAACAATACATAGTTTCGCATTTCTCAAGATACACAATTATATCAAATCATTGATCCTCTCATGGAACCCAAACCCAAACAGTTAGCATACCGAAATGTGGTACCCGATCCAATGATTATGTCGGAACGTGGCAACCGATCCCATACTTATATCGCAATGTGGCAACCGATCCAAGTTAGTGTGTTAGAATGCAACACCCGATCCATTTAACAAGCCACAATCACAATCACAAAGTACATTCTCATAATCATACAATCCAGTCATGATTCATGACATTCATCATTCATATATCCTTATTTGCAATTAATGTGATCAATAATGCAACATTCGCATACATACATGTATTATAATGAAGCAAGAACAAACATATATCACTCAATCATAGAATCACAACCATCACCTACCTCGAAAAAACCTTGAAACCCTAAGAAACTTGATTCTTCCCTTTTCGGATTCGTTCCGCTTGTTTTTGGTCTACAAACAATCAATATAATATGGGAATCAATAAACAATCACTAATTACTCGGATTACTAACAATTCTAACAACCCTAGATCATACCCATGATCCCACTACCCAAATTAGGGCTTTTTCCACTATAATTCTCAAATCAAAACTCTTCCCCATCGATAATTACTCATTAGATTACGTTCTACGGATCGAAAAATGGATTCGAGGAGTTAAAATCTTACCTTTAGCCTCAAGAATGGTGGAAAACTGTCAAGAAAACCCCTGGGTTCGTTCCTTAGATCTCAAGTTTGAAAATTGTAGAATAAAATATTTTTGAGGTTTATTTCTGACTTTAAGTCGCGTCTGCCCCACCACGGCGGCACTCACCCCGTAACAGCGGCCCCGCCCTGGAGGCAGAAATCTCGCCCCAGCGGCTTGCACGGAACCAATGAGCTATTTTAATAATTTCTAGACCCCCATTTCACAACACACCTTCAACCAACGACACTCAGAAAATACCCATTCACGGTAAGATAAATTTCAGGAGTTCTACTCGCCCTATTTCAATTATGTAAAGTCCTACGAATTCCTTAACGACTTATCTATCTACTAATGTGATCAAATTCATAATTAAATCACCCAATTGCTACCAGATTTCCCTATAGTTTAATGAATCCAATTTCGTCCAAATTTGGACTAGGTTGGGAAACTTGAAGTTACTACAAAAAAGTTTTCCGGCCCAAAAATTTTCCCCGTTGGCTTTTCTATAACGACGGAACCCGGTCGTTTCAAAAGTTTAGCCAGAATTTGGCCAGAATGGTAAAAAGACATTTTCACACTATAAACTAGTTTCTTTTTGGACATTTTTACCCCTTAACTTAAAAATTGGATATATTTTTCAATCATATTTTCAATGCATTGAAAATAATCAATGACATTAATTATTGATGATTTCATAATCCATTATGGAAAAGGACTACAAATTCCACAAAAGAATTAAGGGCCTGTTTGGAAAGCCACCGTGATAATTAGATTTGGTGTAATTGAGTGTAATTACACTATCTGTCATGTTTGGTTGGTCAGGTAATGAGTGTAATTGGTAAGGGGTAATTAAAATCTCCAATTCTTAGGAAGGAGTTGTGAATTATTGGTAAATATATGATGTAATTATGAGTTGCTTACTTTTTAATTTTTTCTTTTTATTTCTATTTTTTTTGTTTTAATTTATTTTTTATTTCTCTTATTTTAAATTATTTTTTATTTTTACTATTGAATTTCTAAAAAATTATTGTTTATTTTTTATATTTCATTTCTTTCTCATTCTCTACATTTACTTCATTTGTGTCCATGGATTTTTCATATTATCTATTTTTTATGTCTTGCTCTTTTTTAACTGACATAATATTGTGTCACGACCCAGGGGTACCCCGTAGATGTAACACGGTGTACTCGACCCCAAAGGGGTCTTATACAAGCCCTTAGCAAATCATAAACATAAGTAATAGAAATGATGCAGAATTAAAACTTTTTACAATTGAAGTCTTTTCATAAAACCAAATGGAAGTCTAGACATTGTCTCAATAAACCATCTAATACAATCGAGTATCAATAGGGTCCAAGCCCTTTACAACATAATCTCAAATGGAAAAATAGAAGAAACTAGAATTGAACAACTTCCGTCCGCAAATCATGAGGACTCACCAAAAGCGTGGAGAATAGTCAATCCAATCTTTGCACAATGGGAGAAGTACACCTCAATGACTGTGACCTACACTTATAGAAAAATGTTGAGAATATGGGTTAGCACAAAATTGTACTAAGTATGATAGCCATGCAAAATTCTTTGAAAACATGCTAAAAAGGGACATTTAGTTGAAACAATGCATTTTATCAAGTTTAAGAGTCATTATGTACATTTGTGAAGAATCATAAGTCAAACCACCCCATAAGCAACCCTAAGCTATACTTGTGCAATGCATAGATAAGATCCCATAATCCTATCTAATACTAAGTACCACTTTTAGGCCACCATAATCATGCATATCATACCTTGACCTCATCCATAGCCAACACTCATAGACAAGGAAACATTCATATTCATAGCTTATAGCAAGTAAGGTCTCTCTTAGCAACAATCTATATCATACATGCATAAATTCATATATCTTCATAGCATAAGTAAACCACACCATAACCCCTTTCAAAGCCTACTTGTGCAATGTATAAGTGAAGTCCCATACCCCCACTCACACTGAGTAGAGCTCATTGAGAAGTAATAAGTATAGTTCTTGTTCATGTTCTTGTCATATTCATTTTCTTGTCATGTAGGGAAATATAGCTTAACCGACATAGACCATGTGAGCGACATGGAATCCGATTTCATGCCCCCACACCGAAAGGAGGTGTCCTACTTGCCTAAGGTAGAACTCATGTTTGGTAGCTTAGGTGGATCCACTAGCTAAAGAACTATATGGGCACATAGTTACGGGATAAGGAGATTGCTTCTAGAAATCCGGACTAACTGACTTAAAAGGTTTCCATCTCATGAGATAACTATTTTGGAAAGTGAGACTAATTGACGTAAAAGCTTTCATATCACTCTCATATCCACTTGGTGCTTAGCATAATTCCCTTTAAATTAATGTTAAGTATTTACTTAAGTTCATTGTCATGGAAGAATGCCCTAACACTCAAACCAACATGGTATCATGATAGCTCATAGATTTATTAGGTGAGAATAGCCTTTCAACCTTAGAATCATTACTATGTGAGTAAACCTTTCACATCATGTTCATAGTGTGTTCATGAGAATAGTCTTTCCATCAACACACCAAGATCATCATAGTCATAAATATATATGCATAATAATGTGTAAGGGTATAGGGGAGAATGACATTTCAATCAATTCCATAATAACCCCATGATCATAGAATCTTCATTCTCAACATAAATCTTGAAGCACATGCATAATTCTCATATTCATGTACAATTCTCATAATTTACCATACAAGAATCATGAGTCACATTCAACCCAACATCTACAATTTCTACATTAGGTATGGGTAATAAGTCATTTCCAAATGTTGTTCCCCTCCCAAGGGTAGGTTCTTATGCATTACTCACCCATCCACCACTGGAAGCACCGTTTCCTGTGTTTCCCGTCCGACTTGCATGTGTTAAGCATGCCGCCAGAGAAAGGGAGACAACTCAAATGCCAGCACAGAAATAGAAAGAGTCATGCTTCAAAGTGGAATTCTTCTAAGATCCATTGCTCGATTTTGCTGCATGATAATTCAATCAATTTAATTAATCTAAAAAAAACCCATTGACATGCTTCTATAATCAATCAATCCACATTAAGATCAGAATTTAGCAATTTAGGGAATACATGGGTTCTTGGGGAAATTTCACCATAAATCAACCTTAGAACATCAATTCAATCATAATCAAACATAATTCAACCATTTAAAACGTTTTTGAAGAGAACTCATGTCATTAGAATAAAACCCTAACTTTTGGGGAAATTGTACGATTTGAAATCTAGTTTAGAAGGGGCTACATGGGTGAAATCTACCCATAGATGAAAAATACCATACCTTGATGATGAATTTTCAAAGAATTTGATGAAAAAACCTTGATTTCTTCAAGCCCAAGATTCAACTTTACTCTTCTTCTTCTTGGGTTTTTAGAGAGAGAAATATTGAAGATGAACTTTTTATTTTGATTTGGTTGTTTATGAAAATGGTTTAGTTTGGGTGAATATTGACTTAAAACACCTTATATAGTTATTTAAAAATAATATAAAATGGACCCACTTTAATAGGACTTAAAATTGGAATTACAAAAAATACACCTTTCCCCACGTGTGGACTGCCTACGCACCTAAGGCAAAGTCCACGAGGGTCTCTACGGACAGTGGACCCTTCCACGTGTCGTGGTCCCTCACATAGACTTGTGCCTTTGGATTGTGGAGCTAAGGCATGGTCCACGAGGGCTCTTCACGGGCAGTGGACTTGTCCACGTGTCCTGGTCCCTAACGTGAACTATGCCTCATGCCCAAACGACTAAGGCAAGCTTCACGAGGAGTCTTCACGGACAGTGGAGTCCTCCAAGTTCCGTGAACCCTCACGTAGACTTGCCCTTTCACCTAAATGGCTAAGTCATTGGTCCACGAGGGCTGTCCAAGGGCGATGAGGGCTTTTATGCCTCATGAACCCTCACATGAACTTGCCTCCTTGCCTACACAACTAAGGCATTGGTTCACGAGGTCTTTCACGGGAAGTGAAAGCTTTCACACTCCGTGAAGCGTCACGTGAACAATGCCCTTCACCCACACGGCTAAGGTAAAGTCCACGAGTGCTTTCCATGGGCAGTGAAGGCTTTCACCTACCGTGAAGCCTCACGTGGACAGTATACTTAGTCAAATTTTTGGGGGCTAATTTAGGGTCCTCCTCAAGGACCGTTGTGTAACTCCAAATATTGGTAGGTTTAACTAGAGCCTAAACGTGAGGATGAACATCTTGAATGAGGGCTATAGGAGTCAAGGCCATGAGGAAAGTGCCATGGCAAAGGGGCCAAGCTAATGCCAAAGGCCAAGGATGCCTCAAGTTTTTAGCACACTGCCTCACCCTTCACGAGGGGGACCACCATGGTCCTCACCATGGCTCGTGAAGGGGGCTCGTGAAGATCCCTTGGCCATAAAAATATAACCACCACTTTTCCTAGCTACTGCCTCAAACTTCACGGCCATCTCCATGGTTCGTAGTCATGACCACGACCATGGAAGGTGCTCGTGAAGTTACCTTGGGCAAATATCCCATGGTCCCAAGCGGCAAGGCCACTACCTCAAGGACCATGAGAGGGACCACGACTCGTGGTCTTCACCACAACTCGTGGAGCCCCTCATGGTGATGCCTTGGGCGTGTGAGCCTTGTGTCACCTTGAAGGAGCTACTGCTCCAAACCTTCACGAGAAGGACCACGAGTGGTAGTCCTCACCACGGCTCATAAAGGTTCTCGTGACACCTGGTCGTGATTTTTAAATGAGGGTCATTAAAGTCATTTCCTTTTTAGTCCAATTAAAGTGAGGGTGTTTTGGGTATTTTTAGGGGAAGTTTATATATTGTTTTTAAGTCAAAATTGACAAGACTTGGTCATTAATTCACAACACCTAAATATTTCCCAAAAATCCTCTCCTCTCCAATATTTCTATCTCTATACTTCCTCCATTGAAGAACACCAAGAACTTGAAGAATAGGGCTCAAGAATCCAACTTCTCAACTCTAATTTGGGCAAAGCTTCAATTAAGGTATGGGAGTATTGATTAATGGAACACTTTTCTCCATGAAGCCCTTAGACTCTAATTTCGAAATTTGGGATATTGTTCAAAAACTAGGGTTTTTATTTTAGCCATGGGTTCTTCTTTAAAATGATTTTATTATGTTAATTGTCTTATATTATGGATGATTTGACGTTTAATAGTGATTTTTATAGTAAAACTTCCAATGAACCCATGAACTACCCTATGACCCTAATTTCATGAATTGTGATGGGTGTATTGATGCAAGATGATTACTGTGAATTGTATCTATGTTAATCTAGTTATTGAATCTTGTTTCATTCATGCTTAAAGTAGTATTTCTAAGTGTGATTGTGAGACATAATTCATGACCCTTGAAAGGGTAAATTGCTAGGGTTTGTACATATGGTTGAAAGTGATGTATGGACCTATGAATCACTTGAAAGGTAAAGTCCTATGACTATTGTGGTATTGTTGAAAGGTTATTCCCCTTACCGTTACACATGTTCATGTATGACTTGTCTAGGATGATGATGATGTTGTTGTGTTGATTGAAAGGCTAATTCTCATGAAAACACTATGAACAATAATGTGAAAGGTTTACTCACATGTTAATGATGATTCTAAGGTTGAAAGCTAGTTCTCACCTAAACGAATCTAGGAACTATTCTATGAGTTGTATTGAATGAAGGGTAGAGCACTCATTCACACATGTAAATACAATTCAAGACTAATTATGTATAATTTGGGAAATAATGCTTAGTACTGATTGGATATGGAAAGTGAGGTAAAGGCCCTTCCGTCAATGCAATAAGTCGGGTCATCTAAAGTAAACTCATGAGATGGAAGATCCTCTGCCAATGCAATAGGTCGGGTTTGTAGAAGCAATCTCCATATCCCATAACCATGTGCCCACATAGGACTTAGCTAGTGGATCCACCTAAAAGCTAACACATTTAGTTCTACCTTAGGCAAGTAGGACACCTTATTTCGATGTGGGGTTACACGACACCGGATTCCATGTAGCTCACATGGTCTATGTCGGTTATGGCTATTCTTCCCTTTATGATAAGATAATGAATAAGACATGAACTGCACTATGACTTCTTGGTGAGTTTTACTTAGTAGGAGTGGGGGTATGTGACTTCACTTTTACATTGCACAAGTAGACTCAGTAGGATGTTATGGGATGGTTCTTTTATGTTATGATGAGATATTAATGTATGCATGTATGTTGAATGGATAGTTGCCATGAATGACTTTCCTTACGTTCAAGTAATGTACATGACTATTTATTTATTGATGACTATTGATTATGATGTGGTCTAAAGATGATATGTATGACTAAGGTAGCTTCAAGGGAGTACTTAGTATGGTTGGTATTATGGGATGCCAACCATACTTTGCACAACTGTTCCTTGAGGGTTGCTAAGGTATTGATGTTACTATGTTATGCGTATAAATGTGCTTATAGATTGTCTTTTACATTGAAAATGCATGATGGTTTTCAAACTTGATATATGAATACTTTTCAACTAAAATGTCTTTTTTATCATATTTAAAGGATTTTATGCATGCTTCCATACTTAGTACATATTTGTGCTAACCCCTACTTTTTCTACATTTTGATAAGTGTAGGTTCCGACTGGGTGACATACACTCTCCTTTCTTGAAGAAGACTTGGATTGCTTATCTCCAAGTTGTGGTGAGTCTTCAAGTTCGAGGATGGATTATCCATTTCTTAGTTTCCTATTGTACTTCTTATATTGAGACTTTATGGATGTAGAGGGCTAAGTCCCAAACTTTGTATTACTATGTTTTTAATGGTAAATGAGACAAAGTCTAGATTCTTATGATTTCGATTATGAAAATGAAGTGTGACTTTGATTGTAAATGCTTTAAATTTTCCGCATTATTCTTATGACTTTATGTGTATGATTAAGCTAAGGGCTTGTATGCGACCCCTTCAGGGTCAAGTACGCCGTGTCGCTTCTAGGGGGTAACTCCGGGTCGTGACAAACTTGATATCAGAGCATAAGGTTTTGGGAATGATATTTAGGTTGATGTATCATGAACCATGTATAGTAGAGTCTTATTCATGAGTGTGAAGCGTGCCACACTTATGAATGAGAGGCTATAAGATATTTAGGAACTTTTACTTCTTTTATTACTCTTTAGTCGTGCTTTGGAGTCCTAACTCTAAAAAGTCCTTTTTCCTAACCCTTCTCTTGTGATTATAGGCAATGAATACAGGAAGAGGGAATTCAAGGAGGATGCAAGAGGAGGGTGTGAATGAGGGAGTTCCTCCCCAAGCTCCTCAAGATCCTCAAGCTCCTAATTATGAAGGGGTCATGACTAATGTGGAAATAAGGACGGCTTTCCAAACATTGACTCAACTTATGACGGTTCAAACTTAAGACGTCACCACTCAAGCCCAAGCTATAATGGCATAAGCAAATAGGGAAGTTGGTCCCGGGTGAATCCTAATGTGAGAACCAGGGCTTCAAGGTTGAGAGACTTCACAAGAATTAACCCTCATATGTTCTTTGGTTCCAAAGTGAATGAAGACCCACAAGAGTTTTTGGAAGAGGTCTACAGTATAGTAGATGCTACGGGGTGACTTCTATTATGAAAACCGAACTAGTCGGGTATCAATTGAAAGATGTGTCCCAAGTATGGTTTACTCAATGGAAGGATAATAGGGCCATAAGAGTGGGTCACATGACTTGGGAAATATTCCAGAAGGCATTCCTTGATAGGTTCTTTCCACGGGAAAAGAGAGAAGCAAAGGTGGAGGAATTTATCAACCTTCGTCAATGAGGTATGAGTGTCCAAGAATACTCCTTGAAATTCACTAAGCTGTCCAAGTATTCCCCATCTTTAGTGTCTAATCCTAGAGATGAAATGAGCCAATTTGTGACAGGGGTATCAGACTCAATTGACAAGAATGTCGTGCGGCAATGCTTCATGACAATATGGACATTTCACGTCTAATGGTGTATGCTCAAAATGTTTAGGATACAAGGCTTAGGAAGAAGAATAGAGAGGTAAAAAGGGCAAGGATCGATGATGGTAATTCTTCTAAGGGTAAGTTTGAAGGTCAAAATGGACCAAGGTTCAAGAAGAGGTTTTCCAACCAAAGCTCCTCTAATACTCCAAAGACCAACAAAGATAGAGTATAAAACCCTAAACCTCAAGGAGGCAAAAAGGGTGGATCTTCCATGGAGAGGCCTACATGTGCCAAGTGTGGTAAGAAGCATGAGGGAAAATGTCTTACCGGTTTGGGTGTGTGCTATGGATGTGGAAAAAGTGGGCATCAATTGAAGGATTGTCCAACCCGTACGACCAAGGGAAGAGAGGGCAATCAAGCTCCTCCTAGTGGTTCCAATTCCGATGCTCCTAAGAAGAATCTCTTCTATGCTCTTCAATCAAGAGGTGACCAAGAGAGCTCCCCGGATATCGTAACGGGTATGTTGCAAGTCTTTTCCATTGATGTTTATGCATTATTAGACCCCGTTGCCACTTTATCTTTTGTTACACCCTTTGTGGCTATGAAATTTGATGTACTCCCGAAACCCTAATAGAGCCTTTTTTGGTTTCTACCCCAGTTGTTGACTCGGTTGTAGCTAAAAAAGTATATATGAGTTGTCCGATTTCTTTGTCTCATAAAGTCACTTTGGTTGATTTGGTATAATAATACATGCTTGATTTTGATGTGATTTTGGGCATGGATTGGTTGCATGCATGTTATGCTTCAATAGATTGTAGGACCCGGGTGGTTAAATTTCAATTTCCAAAAGATCCAATTTTAGATTGGAAAGGGGGGAATTCTATTCCTAGAGGTCAATTTGGTTCATTTATAAAAGCTAGAAATATGATCCCCAAGGGGTGCATGTATCATACTGTTAGGGTTATGGATGTTGAGTCCAAGTCCCTTCTTTAGAGTCGGTCTCCGTAGTGAAAGAGTATCTGGAAGTCTTTCCCGGTGACTTGCCCGGTATTCCTCCCGAACGAGAAATAGACTTAGGCATTTATCTTTTGCCGAATACATAACCAATATCTATCCTTCCTTATAGAATGGCTCCCGCCGAATTGAAAGAGTTGAAGGCACAACTCAAGGACTTCTTAGATAAGGGTTTTATTCAACCAAGCATATCTCTATGGGGTGCACCGGTATTGTTTGTGAAAAATAAAGATGGGTCCCTTAGGATGTGTATTGATTATTGCCAATTGAACAAGGTCACTATAAACAATAAGTATCCACTTCCTAGGACTGACGATTTGTTTGATCAACTCCAAGGGGCTACCTTTTTCTCCAAAATAGATCTTCAGTCGGGTTACCATCAACTAAGGGTAAGAGGGTGTGACATTCCCAAGACGACCTTTAGGATCCGGTACGGTCACTACAAATTTGTGGTTATGTCTTTTGGGCTAACAAATGCCCCGGCGGCATTCATGGACCTAATGAATATGGTGTTTAGACAATATCTTGGTTCGTTTGTGATCATATTTATCGATGATATTTTGATCTATTCGAGGAGTGAGGATGAACATAAGGATCATTTGAGGATAGTATTGCAAGTCCTTAAAGACCACCAATTATATGCTAAGTTTAGCAAGTGTGAGTTTTGGCTAAGGTTAGTTGCTTTCCTTAGTCATATTGTGTCGGGCATGGGTATAGAGGTTGATCCTAAGAAGACGGATGCGGTCAAGAGTTGGCCTAGACCCCTAAGTCCCACCGATATTAGAAACTTTTGATTTTGGCTGGGTATTATAGGAGAATTGTTGAGGGCTTTAATCCATCACTTCTCTACTATTGGCTTTGACTCAAAAGAAGTCTAAATTTGACTGGGCAGAGGCTTGTGAGAAGAGCTTCTAAGAATTGAAGGATAGACTCACCTCCGCTCTGGTGTTGACTTTACTGGAAGGTACCGATGGGTTCGTAGTATATTGTGATGCTTCGAGAGTAGGGTTGGGGTGTGTTATCATGAAACATGGTAAGGTGATTGCCTATGCTTCAAGGCAACTCAAGATTCATGAAAAATATTACCCGACCCATGATCTCGAACTAGCGGCGGTGGTTTTTGTTTTGAAAATATGGAGACGCTATGTATATGGGTTCCATGTAGATGTGTTTACCGACCACAAGAGTCTTCAATATGTGTTTAGGCAAAAAAATTTGAATCTCCAACAAAGAAGGTGGTTAGAACTTTTGAAAGATTATGACATGTGTGTCCTATACCACCCCGACAAAGCTAATGTGGTTGCGGATGCCTTAAGTAGATTGTCCATGGGTAGTGTGGCTCATGTAGAAGATGAGAAAAAGGAATTGGTTCGTGATGTGCATAGGTTGGCCCGATTAGGTGTCCAACTAGTGGATTTCACCAAGGGAGATGGGGTGCTTAGGTACCAAGGTAGATTATGTGTTCCAGATGTTGATGGCTTAAGAGAGCAAATTTTAGAAGAGGCTCATGGTTCGCGGTATTCTATTCATGCGGGAGCCACCAAGATATACCGTGACCTACGGGAAGTCTATTGGTGGAATGGCATGAAGAAAGATATAGCGGGTTTTGTAGCCAAGTGTCCGAATTGTCAACAAGTTAAGGCCGAACACTTGAGACCGGGAGGTTTGCTCCAAGATATAAATATTCCCACTTGGAAGTGGGAGGAGGTGAATATGGACTTTGTGGAGGGTTTGCCTCGTACTGAAAGGCAACGTGATTCCATTTGGGTCATTGTTGATAGGATGACTAAATCTGCCCACTTCATTCCCGTCAAGGTTTCATTTTCGGCCGAAGACTATGCCAAATTGTACATCAAGGAGATAGTGAAGTTGCATGGGGTTCCTCTATCTATCATATCGGATAGAGGTACTCAATTTACTTCAAATTTTTGGAAGGCGTTCCAACAAGGGCTTGGTACCAATGTTAAACTTAGTACCGCTTTCCACCCTCAAACGGATGGTCAACCACGCACCATTCAAACGTTAGAGGACATGTTGAGGGCGTGTGTCATAGATTTCCAATGTAATTGAGAGGACCATCTACCGTTGATAGAATTTCCTTACAACAATAGTTACTGATACGCTCAAATTACATATCTTTTCAGAAGCATAAGCGATCGTTATCAAGTAAAGAACCCAACTTGTAGGTTGGGGTCGATCCCACGAAGAAAATGGTTTAGACTTAACTTTAACCAATAATTATATTCGTTTAGTCAAATTACTTCCACAAACAAGTAATTAAAAGGGGGGATTTGTGAAACAAAATGTAAAAATTCAGTATGTTATCAGTAAACAAAAGTCAATTTAGGTCGTTATCAAGATGACAAAATTAACTAGGGTATATGTGTTCCCCACAAGCTCATAACGCAGTAATCCTAGTAATAGCAATCCCTTCCTAGTATATTACATGCAAAGTGAAAAGTTAGGTATCTCTAAATCCTTGGTCCGGCATTTAGAAAATTTCACCCCACACCTTGGTCCGGCTACGTGTGTATAATTTACTAACCCTTACCTTTACCTCATAATAGACATCACATCGATGTTTGACTTCATTATTACTTTGCACCAATCGACACTAGACTATTAGATAGTATCACACTAAATCTATGTTGATAATTCTTTTCTCATTAATTGCCTCCTTGGTCCGGCAAGTAGTAATGAGGCGAGTTCTAACGCGTGCACTCGTTAAAAAGACTTCTAAGCGAAATAATTATCAATGCATGCAACAACACTATTCAAGAATTGCTTAGTTACTCTTCATACTTTGTTAATCGCTCATGGTTCCCACAACCCTAGTTATGGAGTTTAGTACCCATAATCATATGAAAACAATTCATTGTTTTAGATGAAAGAATTATGAACTTACGTAAGAAGAATATTAAACCCAGAAATTCAACTTGAATTGCAACACCAAAATCTTTAAAACGAACTCAGGAAATTAAGAATTGTTAAAGTTGCAAGCTAATCTCCCAAGTCA